>CM040396.1:113278245-113423245 GCA_022702515.1 Ilyophis sp. 1 JC-2022
GCTAAAACTGCGCGCCAGCACGCCTCTGCTTTCAGTAAGAACCTCTTCCACTTCAGCGCTGAAACTGCGCGTCAGCACGCCTCTGCTTTCAGTAAGAACCTCTTCCATTTCAGCGCTAGAACTGCGCGCCAGCACGCCTCTGCTTTCAGTAAGAACCTCTTCCATTTCAGCGCTGAAACTGTGCGCCAGCACGCCTCTGCTTTCAGTAAGAACCTCTTCCATTTCAGCGCTAAAACTGCGCGCCAGCACGCCTCTGCTTTCAGTAAGAACCTCTTCCATTTCAGCGCTGAAACTGTGCGCCAGCACGCCTCTGCTTTCAGTAAGAACCTCTTCCATTTCAGCGCTGAAACTGCGCGCCAGCACGCCTCTGCTTTCAGTAAGAACCTCTTCCATTTCAGCGCTAAAACTGCGCGCCAGCACGCCTCTGCTTTCAGTAAGAACCTCTTCCATTTCAGCGCTGAAACTGCGCGCCAGCACGCCTCTGCTTTCAGTAAGAACCTCTTCCATTTCAGCGCTGAAACTGCGCGCCAGCACGCCTCTGCTTTCAGTAAGAACCTCTTCCATTTCAGCGCTAAAACTGTGCGCCAGCACGCCTCTGCTTTCAGTAAGAACCTCTTCCATTTCAGCGCTGAAACTGTGCGCCAGCACGCCTCTGCTTTCAGTAAGAACCTCTTCCATTTCAGCGCTAGAACTGTGCGCCAGCACGCCTCTGCTTTCAGTAAGAACCTCTTCCATTTCAGCGCTGAAACTGTGCACCAGCACGCCCCTGCTTTCAGTAAGAAACTCTTCCATTTCAGCGCTAAAACTGTGCGCCAGCACGCCTCTGCTTTCAGTAAGAACCTCTTCCATTTCAGCGCTGGAACTGTGTGCCAGCACGCCTCTGCTTTCAGTAAGAACCTCTTCCATTTCAGCGCTAGAACTGTGCGCCAGCACGCCTCTGCTTTCAGTAAGAACCTCTTCCATTTCAGCGCTGAAACTGCGCGCCAGCACGCCTCTGCTTTCAGTAAGAACCTCTTCCATTTCAGCGCTGAAACTGCGCGCCAGCACGCCTCTGCTTTCAGTAAGAACCTCTTCCATTTCAGCGCTGAAACTGTGCCCCAGCACGCCTCTGCTTTCAGTAAGAACCTCTTCCATTTCAGCGCTAAAACTGTGCGCCAGCACGCCTCTGCTTTCAGTAAGAACCTCTTCCATTTCAGCGCTAGAACTGTGCGCCAGCACGCCTCTGCTTTCAGTAAGAACCTCTTCCATTTCAGCGCTGAAACTGCGCGTCAGCACGCCTCTGCTTTCAGTAAGAACCTCTTCCATTTCAGCGCTAAAACTGTGCGCCAGCATGCCTTGCTTTCAGCAAGAACCTCTTCCATTTCAGCGCTGAAACTGTGCGCCAGCACGCCTCTGCTTTCAGTAAGAACCTCTTCCATTTCAGCGCTGAAACTGCGCGCCAGCACGCCTCAAACACAGCCGAGCTCAGGACAGAAACTTAATGATTATTTTATTCAACCACCCATTACAACCAATCAGTACAAACTTCCAATTAGTGTTTATGTTTCTCGTTATACCAGTAGGATTTCAATAAAGCGGTGACTGCTATCAGTCACTGAGTCTCTTTTTTGGGAATGGAATATGTTACAATAAAGTGCGGTCCAGAAGTATTTGGACAGTGACACATTTTTTGTTGTACTCCAGCACATTGGATTTGAAATGAAACAGTGACTATGAGGTTAAAGTGCAAACTTTCCGCTTTAATTTGGGGGTTTTTACGTCCATATTGCGTTAGTGTAGCAATTGTAGCAATTTTTATACATAGCCCCCCCATTTTAAGGGACCAAAAGAAATTGGACAAATTAACAAACATAAATAAAGTCAACATATTTAATATTTGGTTGCATATCTTTTGCATGCCATGACTTCCTGATGTCTGTGACCCAACAACATGAAAATACTCTTATCTTATATTCAGGTATTCTTACAAGCGATACTCTGCATTTGAATAGATCTCTATGGAAATCAGTGGTGGGACTAGATTAAGCTGTAAATGACACTGGAATAGTATGGCTGTAAGGGTCTGAGGTATCAAACGAGCCTCAAAACATCACTCTGCTGCAGATATGCAGGAGATATGGATGGATCACTTTACGTATTGTTCAGCGGGTCGCGGGTCTTTTACCTGTCCATCTGAGTGGAAGGCGAGGCAGGCCACGCCGTGGGTGTGTACGTCCTTCAGGATGGACACAGTCTGGACACTGTAGGTGTCCCACACACAGATGTACGGGTCCTTCCCCACCTGCCCCGTGGCCACTTGGGCTTTGTCTGGATGCAGAGCCAGGCTGCAGAACAGGAGAGAAATACAGATCACACGGTGTGCACCCCTGTGTGTGTGTGTGTGTGTGTGTGTGTGTATGTGTGTGTGTGTGTGTGTGTGTGCACTTGGGCTTTGTCGGGAAGCAGAGCCAGGCTGCAGAACAGGAGAGAAATTCAGAGAATGTTACATTTCAATCACACGGTGTGCACCCCTGTGTGTGTGTGTGTGTGCCCCTGTGTGTGTGTGTGTGTGTGTGTGTGTGTGTGTGTGCACGCATGTGTGTGTGTCTGTGTGTGCGCACAAGTTCCTTGTGTGTGTGCACACCCCTGTGTGTGTGTGTGTGTGTGTGTGGTGTGTGTGTGTGCACCCCTGTGTGTGTGTGTGTGTGTGTGTATGCTTTTGTGTGAGTGTGTTTGTGTGTCTGTGTGCTTGAAGCATATACTGTATGTGTCCATTTCAATTGAGGATTAAATTTTTCATGAGCTGCACTACTCAATTTTTATTTGTACAGCGCTTTTTACACAAAACAGCTTTACAGAAATCCAGGCCTGAACCCCCCGAGAGCCTGAACCCCCCGAGAGCCTGAACCCCCGAGAGCCTGAACCCCCCGAGAGTCTGAATCCCCCAAAAACCTGAACCCCCCAAGATCCTGAACCCCCCTAAAAGCACGCTTAGGGCGACATTACTGACTGATATTTATTGAACGATTTATAGAGTCAGTAACATCATTCATAATGGGAGACACCATGACATATAACACATTTATATTCAATTATTTATGATATATTGTTTGTGTGGGAATAATAATGGTAAAATTAGTTACTGCCTTCTGGAGGTGATTTCTCCCTGATTTCTCTACACAAAATTCATAGAATATGTGGCTGTGACTCTCAATGTGATGATTGACACTGCTTTGGCCTACCCAGCCGATCACAATAAGCATCTCCAAGGGCAGAGATGGTTCCAGCTAAATAAACAGTATTTTAAGTTGGAGTTTTTTGCATAAAAAAATCGAATTTTTATACTTAAATCTCTAAGAATAATAGTGTTAAAGTACAGTGAGGTTTGGAAAAACATTCTTCAATTGGCTCAAATCAGAAAGTCACTGATATCCATATAGTCAGGGGGCATCTATATGAAGTTCCCACCCCCCCCCCCCCCCACACACACACACACACACACACACACACTACCAGAAACCTCACTCACACACCACTACCTTTACGCACACAGCAGGAAACCCACGACAAAAAAAACTGCTGTGCTTCTAATAAAAGTTTCCATCGCTCTCAAACGGCATCTTCCATTAAATATTAAAAGCCATTAAATGAAACGGCAGTGTGGCAGGGGGGCGAGTGTGATGGCAGGGGGGCGAGTGTGATCCCTTCGTTCCGGCGTATGTTGTCATGACCTTGACCAACAGCCCTCAGGCGCTGCACAGACACAGGTCCAGATACTGTGGTTCTGATGCCATGATTGTACACTGCAGAATTACCAAAAACAGCATTTTTATGCTTGCGTTTTTAATTTCTTCTTCATGCATCATATCCAGGTATTACATGCGTACAGAAGATGCTGAACTGTACATAAGAGAGGCTTACACCCTTATCTTAATTGAATACTCTTAAATATATTGTAAATGTGTGGACTACTTGAAAACAATAATATATATATATATATATTTTAAATATTCTCTACTCTTGATTATATATTTTATGTCAATATACTGCAGTATATTAATATTTATTGCTGGTATGTGCAGATATCTCCTGCAGTTTTCTTCTCATTCTTTGGTTTTGTTATCAGGAGGAAAACAGCACAAACAGCAGTGACACGGGCCACAGATCGCCAGAATCAATGGCCAAGTCATGTTCTAACAACATATCAGGGTGGATGTGCTAGTGTCAGAGGGATGTGCTAGTGTCAGAGGCATTGGTGGATGTGCTAGTGTCAGAGGTCTTGGGTGGATGTGCTAGTGTCAGAGGGATGTGCTAGTGTCAGAGGTCTTGGGTGGATGTGCTAGTGTCAGAGGGATGTGCTAGTGTCAGAGGTCTTGGGTGGATGTGCTAGTGTCAGAGGCATTGGGTGGATGTGCTAGTGTCAGAGGTATTGGGTGGATGTGCTAGTGTCAGAGGCATTGGGTGGATGTGCTAGTGTCAGAGGCATTGGGTGGATGTGCTAGTGTCAGAGGTATTGGGTGGATGTGCGAGTGTCAGAGGTATTGGGTGGATGTGCTAGTGTCAGAGGTCTTGGGTGGATGTGCTAGTGTCAGAGGTCTTGGGTGGATGTGTTAGTGTCAGAGGTATTGGGTGGATGTGCTAGTGTCAGAGGTATTGGGTGGATGTGTTAGTGTCAGAGGCATTGGGTGGATGTGCTAGTGCCAGAGGTCTTGGGTGGATGTGTTAGTGTCAGAGGCATTGGGTGGATGTGCTAGTGTCAGAGGTATTGGGTGGATGTGCTAGTGTCAGAGGTATTGGGTGGATGTGCTAGTGTCAGAGGTATTGGGTGGATGTGTTAGTGTCAGAGGCATTGGGTGGATGTGCTAGTGCCAGAGGTCTTGGGTGGATGTGCTAGTGTCAGAGGTATTGGGTGGATGTGCTAGTGTCAGAGGTATTGGGTGGATGTGTTAGTGTCAGAGGTATTGGGTGGATGTGCTAGTGTCAGAGGTATTGGGTGGATGTGTTAGTGTCAGAGGTCTTGGGTGGATGTGCTAGTGTCAGAGGTATTGGGTGGATGTGTTAGTGTCAGAGGCATTGGGTGGATGTGTTAGTGTCAGAGGTCTTGGGTGGATGTGCTAGTGTCAGAGGTCTTGGGTGGATGTGCTAGTGTCAGAGGTATTGGGTGGATGTGCTAGTGTCAGAGGTATTGGGTGGATGTGTTAGTGTCAGAGGCATTGGGTGGATGTGCTAGTGCCAGAGGTCTTGGGTGGATGTGCTAGTGTCAGAGGTATTGGGTGGATGTGCTAGTGTCAGAGGTATTGGGTGGATGTGTTAGTGTCAGAGGTATTGGGTGGATGTGCTAGTGTCAGAGGTATTGGGTGGATGTGTTAGTGTCAGAGGTCTTGGGTGGATGTGCTAGTGTCAGAGGTATTGGGTGGATGTGTTAGTGTCAGAGGCATTGGGTGGATGTGTTAGTGTCAGAGGTCTTGGGTGGATGTGCTAGTGTCAGAGGTCTTGGGTGGATGTGCTAGTGTCAGAGGTATTGGGTGGATGTGCTAGTGTCAGAGGTCTTGGGTGGATGTGCTAGTGTCAGAGGTATTGGGTGGATGTGCTAGTGTCAGAGGCATTGGGTGGATGTGTTAGTGTCAGAGGCATTGGGTGGATGTGTTAGTGTCAGAGGCATTGGGTGGATGTGTTAGTGTCAGAGGTCTTGGGTGGATGTGCTAGTGTCAGAGGTATTGGGTGGATGTGCTAGTGTCAGAGGCATTGGGTGGATGTGTTAGTGTCAGAGGCATTGGGTGGATGTGCTAGTGTCAGAGGTCTTGGGTGGATGTGCTAGTGTCAGAGGTATTGGGTGGATGTGCTAGTGTCAGAGGTCTTGGGTGGATGTGCTAGTGTCAGAGGTCTTGGGTGGATGTGCTAGTGTCAGAGGTATTGGGTGGATGTGTTAGTGCCAGAGGCATTGGGTGGATGTGCTAGTGTCAGAGGTCTTGGGTGGATGTGCTAGTGTCAGAGGTATTGGGTGGATGTGTTAGTGTCAGAGGCATTGGGTGGATGTGTTAGTGTCAGAGGCATTGGGTGGATGTGTTAGTGTCAGAGGCATTGGGTGGATGTGTTAGTGTCAGAGGTATTGGGTGGATGTGCTAGTGTCAGAGGTATTGGGTGGATGTGTTAGTGTCAGAGGCATTGGGTGGATGTGCTAGTGCCAGAGGTCTTGGGTGGATGTGTTAGTGTCAGAGGCATTGGGTGGATGTGCTAGTGTCAGAGGTATTGGGTGGATGTGCTAGTGTCAGAGGTATTGGGTGGATGTGCTAGTGTCAGAGGTATTGGGTGGATGTGTTAGTGTCAGAGGCATTGGGTGGATGTGCTAGTGCCAGAGGTCTTGGGTGGATGTGCTAGTGTCAGAGGTATTGGGTGGATGTGCTAGTGTCAGAGGTATTGGGTGGATGTGTTAGTGTCAGAGGTATTGGGTGGATGTGCTAGTGTCAGAGGTATTGGGTGGATGTGTTAGTGTCAGAGGTCTTGGGTGGATGTGCTAGTGTCAGAGGTATTGGGTGGATGTGTTAGTGTCAGAGGCATTGGGTGGATGTGTTAGTGTCAGAGGTCTTGGGTGGATGTGCTAGTGTCAGAGGTCTTGGGTGGATGTGCTAGTGTCAGAGGTATTGGGTGGATGTGCTAGTGTCAGAGGTATTGGGTGGATGTGTTAGTGTCAGAGGCATTGGGTGGATGTGCTAGTGCCAGAGGTCTTGGGTGGATGTGCTAGTGTCAGAGGTATTGGGTGGATGTGCTAGTGTCAGAGGTATTGGGTGGATGTGTTAGTGTCAGAGGTATTGGGTGGATGTGCTAGTGTCAGAGGTATTGGGTGGATGTGTTAGTGTCAGAGGTCTTGGGTGGATGTGCTAGTGTCAGAGGTATTGGGTGGATGTGTTAGTGTCAGAGGCATTGGGTGGATGTGTTAGTGTCAGAGGTCTTGGGTGGATGTGCTAGTGTCAGAGGTCTTGGGTGGATGTGCTAGTGTCAGAGGTATTGGGTGGATGTGCTAGTGTCAGAGGTCTTGGGTGGATGTGCTAGTGTCAGAGGTATTGGGTGGATGTGCTAGTGTCAGAGGCATTGGGTGGATGTGTTAGTGTCAGAGGCATTGGGTGGATGTGTTAGTGTCAGAGGCATTGGGTGGATGTGTTAGTGTCAGAGGTCTTGGGTGGATGTGCTAGTGTCAGAGGTATTGGGTGGATGTGCTAGTGTCAGAGGCATTGGGTGGATGTGTTAGTGTCAGAGGCATTGGGTGGATGTGCTAGTGTCAGAGGTCTTGGGTGGATGTGCTAGTGTCAGAGGTATTGGGTGGATGTGCTAGTGTCAGAGGTCTTGGGTGGATGTGCTAGTGTCAGAGGTCTTGGGTGGATGTGCTAGTGTCAGAGGTATTGGGTGGATGTGCTAGTGTCAGAGGTATTGGGTGGATGTGTTAGTGCCAGAGGCATTGGGTGGATGTGCTAGTGTCAGAGGTCTTGGGTGGATGTGCTAGTGTCAGAGGTATTGGGTGGATGTGTTAGTGTCAGAGGCATTGGGTGGATGTGTTAGTGTCAGAGGCATTGGGTGGATGTGTTAGTGTCAGAGGCATTGGGTGGATGTGTTAGTGTCAGAGGCATTGGGTGGATGTGCTAGTGTCAGAGGCATTAGGTGGATGTGTTAGTGTCAGAGGCATTGGGTGGATGTGTTAGTGTCAGAGGTCTTGGGTGGATGTGCTAGTGTCAGAGGTATTGGGTGGATGTGCTAGTGTCAGAGGTATTGGGTGGATGTGCTAGTGTCAGAGGTATTGGGTGGATGTGCTAGTGTCAGAGGTATTGGGTGGATGTGCTAGTGTCAGAGGCATTGGGTGGATGTGCTAGTGTCAGAGGTATTGGGTGGATGTGCTAGTGTCAGAGGTATTGGGTGGATGTGCTAGTGTCAGAGGTATTGGGTGGATGTGCTAGTGTCAAAGGTATTGGGTGGATGTGCTAGTGTCAGAGGCATTGGGTGGATGTGCTAGTGTCAGAGGTATTGGGTGGATGTGCTAGTGTCAGAGGTATTGGGTGGATGTGCTAGTGTCAGAGGTCTTGGGTGGATGTGCTAGTGTCAGAGGTATTGGGTGGATGTGCTCGTGTCAGAGGTATTGGGTGGATGTGCTAGTGTCAGAGGTCTTGGGTGGATGTGCTAGTGTCAGAGGTATTGGGTGGATGATAATGATTCTGTCAGGGATGATTAGGAAGCTGGCAGACTCAAAGTGTGGCTAATGGAGTTTAACACCATGACCTTGGCAATGAGCCCCGGATGAGCTCGGCGTGTAATGAGAGTCCCCAGGTCCTGCTCCTAACACCAGGAATAAACTCTTCAACTTAAAAAAGAGAGACAGAAGAGAATACCCACAATCCCCTTTTGATGAAATGGAATGATACCTCTAGATTAAAAATAAATAAAAATAACTTAATTCACCCTTTTTTATTAGACACCGAGTGAACCATTAGGAACACTCCTCCTTTAAGATGACACCTGATTGGATCATTTCCCTCCAGCAACTAAGCTAAGGACCAATCATGGTCTCCCGCTGGGGGAATTACCAGTAAACATACTCTTATTGCTCTAGGAGTGATGTCTCATTCTGTAGCAGGCATTAATGTGCCCAATCCAAACTCTGATACAGATAGAAAGCTATATTAATGTGCCCAATCCAAACTCTGATACAGATAGAAAGCTATATTTAACAGTGTAGATTACACACCAACGCTGTTCACACCAGTGTTTTTCAGACTACAGATATAAGTTTGCATTTCAGACCGGATCATAAAACATTGAAAACCTTGAAGTGGACCAGCAAGCTCACAGAGGCAGTTAAAACCTTCTCTGAAGTGGACCAGCAAGCTCACAGCGGCAGTTAAAACCGTCTCTGAAGTGGACCAGCAAGCTCACAGCGGCAGTTAAAACCGTCTCTGAAGTGGACCAGCAAGCTCACAGAGGCAGTTAAAACCTTCTCTGAAGTGGACCAGCAAGCTCACAGCGGCAGTTAAAACCGTCTCTGAAGTGGACCAGCAAGCTCACAGAGGCAGTTAAAACCTTCTCTGAAGTGGACCAGCAAGCTCACAGCGGCAGTTAAAACCGTCTCTGAAGTGGACCAGCAAGCTCACAGAGGCAGTTAAAACCTTCTCTGAAGTGGACCAGCAAGCTCACAGAGGCAGTTAAAACCTTCTCTGAAGTGGACCAGCAAGCTCACAGAGGCAGTTAAACCCGTCTCTGAAGTGGACCAGCAAGCTCACAGCGGCAGTTAAAACAGTCCGTGTCCCCCCTGTGCTTCCCCACACCAGTCGTATATCAGATGGTGATTTCCATAATAAATGCTGCCTTCAGCTAAACCCGCCGGGCCAAAACAGGAAGAGAGAAATAAGAGACCAATCAGGTTAATTTCTCCTGCCTTTTCTAATTTGTAATTCTTATTTTATTACTTAGATTTTTTATTTGGAAAGTGCTTTGAATAATAATAATAATTATTATTCCTATTACTACAACATGCAGTGTAACTGTTGGATTATATTTATGGATGTTTATAATAGAACTCCATGTTTTAGTGAATCTGTCTGGCACTGCTACTACAGCGATACAACTGTATCTCCCCGATGCAGACAAGTTCGGAATCACAGAGCCGGGAGAAAGCGAGGCGTCGTTAGGAATCACAGAGCCGGGAGAAAGCGAGGCGTCGTTAGGAATCACAGAGCCGGGAGAAAGCGAGGCGTCGTTAGGAATCACAGAGCCGGGAGAAAGCGAGGCGTCGTTAGGAATCACAGAGCCGGGGGAAAGCGAGGCGTCGTTAGGAATCACAGAGCCGGGAGAAAGCGAGGCGTCGTTAGGAATCACAGAGCCGGGAGAAAGCGAGGCGTCGTTAGGAATCACAGAGCCGGGAGAAAGCGAGGCGTCGTTAGGAATCACAGAGCCGGGAGAAAGCGAGGCGTCGTTAGGAATCACAGAGCCGGGAGAAAGCGAGGCGTCGTTAGGAATCACAGAGCCGGGGGAAAGCGAGGCGTCGTTAGGAATCACAGAGCCGGGAGAAAGCGAGGCGTCGTTAGGAATCACAGAGCCGGGAGAAAGCGAGGCGTCGTTAGGAATCACAGAGCCGGGAGAAAGCGAGGCGTCGTTAGGAATCACAGAGCCGGGAGAAAGCGAGGCGTCGTTAGGAATCACAGAGCCGGGAGAAAGCGAGGCGTCGTTAGGAATCACAGAGCCGGGAGAAAGCGAGGCGTCGTTAGGAATCACAGAGCCGGGAGAAAGCGAGGCGTCGTTAGGAATCACAGAGCCGGGAGAAAGCGAGGCGTCGTTAGGAATCACAGAGCCGGGAGAAAGCGAGGCGTCGTTAGGAATCACAGAGCCGGGAGAAAGCGAGGCGTCGTTAGGAATCACAGAGCCGGGAGAAAGCGAGGCGTCGTTAGGAATCACAGAGCCGGGAGAAAGCGAGGCGTCGTTAGGAATCACAGAGCCGGGAGAAAGCGAGGCGTCGTTAGGAATCACAGAGCCGGGAGAAAGCGAGGCGTCGAGCAAGAATCAGACGGCTGTAGAGGAAAGTGCCCCAATCCCAGGAGCTCAGTTTAACGCTATGCTCTCTCTCTCTTTTCTCTCTCTCTCTCTGTCTCTCTCTTTCTCTACACCTTCAGACCATCTCAGCGCTGGTGAGATGAAATCCACAGTGATGTTTTTCTGAGCTTGCGGGAATAAAGACCTGGCAGTACGAGCAGCCAGCAGTCCCAGCAGATGAAACGCTGGTTGGGAATGAGGTTGGGCCACAGATTGGCCGCAGAGCTCCCTGGCTGTCGGTGCCTATGATGGGGCTCTTAATCAGGAACCCCTCTGGAGTACGCTACGCCACCACAGCAGCATGTCTGCTGACTGCCGGGGGTCAAATCTAGGATGCAGGAAACATACGACTCGTTTATTCATGCCGGTTTATGTCATATCCGACAATTGAAATGGAAACATCCTGAATGCATTTGGGGCTCCCCCCCATCATTAAAATGATGAGACCCCCTTTTTCCCAGAAGTCATGAGTGCTGATGGCATCACCGCATCCTTCAGACTCTCTGGCATTTTAATGACGTATGCTGGCGTCCCTGTTTTATTACGCATGAGAAGGTAATGGCCTATTTTTTTAAAAGCCAGTCAAAATATTTGTGCAGTTAATAACGTGAAAGTCCTAACTCCCTGCACTCAAAGGCATGTTTTCCTGTACTGTACAGACTATCTACTGAACCCACAGCCACTTATCCCCGATAATGCCTTTATCGTGACTGAAGCCAAGGGAAGCTAATTTATGGAGGCTTGGAAAATTGCGCACGGCCTAGAAGAATGAGAATGAAAAGGTTCACTAATAAAGGGATAAAATCACGAGTCACACAGCAGCTCCTTCGGCCTGACAAAGGCCTTTCCGATTCAGCGCTAACGTGCTATGAGCTACGACCCTGCCACCGCTGCTGGCTGATAGGGGTGCTTTCACCATATTGCTAATCATCACAGTCATTTGTTCCTGTCAAAGTTATCTGTTGAAGAGAGACAAATTGACACTCCTTAGAAAGCCACAGGCATTTCCCTCATGTCTCAGGGTTCTGTTATCATCCTAAAGACCAGTCCAGGTCAAACCTGCCACAGAGGACTAGATGAGAACCACAAGTTTTAATTTTTAAATCTCTCCATCAAAATGCTAAATCAAATGGTCAGGTAACAAAATAAGAGTGTTTTCATTGCAAGAAGTTGTGAATTTGGTAAGTACTAAAATTTTCAATCAAAATGTTCTGGACTACCACAGTAGAAGTTAGTCACCAGGCATTCTAAAACTCGGTAGTTCACACCAACCAGAATATTTCCTGAAAACCTTCTGAAACCATCTCATTTACTGACACCACAAGATGCATGAGGCCAAAAAACTAAACTTTGGTCTCAACTGACCATAACATCCCATTCCATAACATCCCATCCCATAACATCCCATCCCATTACATCCCATTCCATTACATCCCATAACATCCTATTCCATTACATCCCATTCCATTACATCCCATAACATCCCATCCCATAACATCCCATCCCATTACATCCCATTCCATTACATCCCATAACATCCCATTCCATAACATCCCATCCCATAACATCCCATCCCATTACATCCCATTCCATTACATCCCATTCCATTACATCCCATAACATCCCATCCCATAACATCCCATTCCATTACATCCCATCCCATTCCATTACATCCCATTCCATTACATCCCATTACATCCCATTACATCCCATACATCCCATAACATCCCATTCCATTACATCCCATTCCATTCCATTCCATAACATCCCATTCCATTACATCCCATTCCATAACATCCCATCCCATTACATCCCATAACATCCCATTCCATTACATCCCATTCCATTACATTCCATAACATCCCATTCCATAACATCCCATTCCATAACATCCCATCCCATAACATCCCATCCCATTACATCCCATTCCATTACATCCCATTCCATTACAACCCATTCCATTACATCCCATCCCATTACATCCCATTCCATTACATCCCATTCCATTCCATCCCATTACATTCCATCCCATTACATCCCATTCCATCACATCCCATTACATCCCATTCCATCCCATAACATCCCATTCCATTACATCCCATAACATCCCATTCCATTACATCCCATTCCATAACATCCCATTCCATTACATCCCATAACATCCCATTCCATAACATCCCATTCCATTACATCCCAATCCATTCCATTCCATAACATCCCATTCCATCCCATTCCATAATATCCCATTCCATTACATCCCATTCCTATTCAAATGCCAATGCGGAACCACAGAGTGGAACTGGGTGCTGTGGTCAAAAAGACCCAAACTGTGCTTTCTGATCAGGCACACCCGTGGTGGATTTGGCACCATAAAATAATGCTTCTGTTGAAAAGGTCACACCTACAGTGAAACATGGGGGGGGGGGGGGTCTTTGATGTTTTGGGGTTGCTTTCCTTCTTGCTAAGGTCAATGGAATCATGAATTCCAGCAAGTACCAAAACATTTAAGCTAAACTCCTTTTTTGCTCATTTTCATCAAGGATACCAATTAAATTGGAGAGCACTGTAAATCCTGGTGACACAGTATACTTAATATGTATGCAGTATACTATACTCAGTATATACGCAGTATATGATACTAGGTATATATGCAGTATACTATACTCAATATATACACAGAATGCTCTGATAATATTCATCAGTAGCTGAACAGTTTGAAAGTTAATTTTAACTGACACGGGACTCAAAGTCCCTTCTCACGACTACTGAAGACCAAACTGGATTCTTCCAGTTTCAGAAAAGTGTGTTTTTGTATTTTAAGTAAAATACACATTTGATACATTGAAACATGAAAAAGGTATTTTTAACAATGTTTTGTCAAACACAGGTGAAAATTGCTAGGAAGGCACTACCTAAGAGAAAATATATTCATAAGATAAGGGTTGAGGTCATGACGATATATAAATAAAGACAATATTCAGTCTTTATTTTCTGTATATGTTTTGGTCTCTGCCAATAGCCCTTCTATAGGGTTTCAATAGTCCTCCCATAGGGTTTCAATAGCCCTTCTATAGGGTTTCAATAGTCCTCCCATAGATTACATTATAGGCATTTAGCAGACGCTCTTATCCAGAGCGACTTACATACTTCTTATTACATTTATCCATTCATACAGCTGGATATATACTGAAGCAATGCAGGTTAAGTACCTTGCTCAAGGGTACAACGGCAGTATCCTACCTGGGAATCGAACCTGCAACCTTTCAGTTACAAGTCCATAGGGTTTCAATAGTCCTCCCATAGGGTTTCAATAGTCCTCCCATAGGGTTTCAATAGTCCTCCCATAGGGTTTCAATAGTCCTCCCATAGGGTTTCAATAGCCCTTCTATAGGGTTTCAATAGTCCTCCCATAGGGTTTCAATAGCCCTTCTATAGGGTTTCAATAGCCCTTCTATAGGGTTTCAATAGCCCTTCTATAGGGTTTCAATAGCCCTTCTATAGGGTTTCAATAGCCCTTCTATAGGGTTTCAATAGTCCTCCCATAGGGTTTCAATAGCCCTTCTATAGGGCTTCAATAGTCCTCCCATAGGGTTTCAATAGCGACAACACAGAAATCGCTAAAGCTCAAAAACTCCTGAGTAAAATAAATGACCAAGAGAAGGCTTTTCTGCGCCAGACTTCAGTAAGGGATGCTAAATAAATTGGACCCTTTCTTGAGGAGAGTGCATTTTACACCGTGCCCAAGAAGGAAGGCCTGAGCACTGAAATAATCTGAAAACGAAATCGATCTCTATTTCTGACTGCTGCATAAACCACGACCGCACACTCTCCTTATGGCTTTACATACCTCTAATGATAAAAGCCACATTTTAATATTCATGATTAGAATTGCAGATTTGGGATGAGCTTGCAGACGTTTAGCATAAAGATCACTTAGGGGGATCTGAGGGAATAAAACACACACTAATGCTAAGAACTTTCTGTTCTTATCATGATTATACATACATAATGGCCCCTATAATTTTCTCCCATGGGGCACTAAGAGCTGAGATTTGAATGGATATTCCATACAGACAGCACAGTAAACATACAGCCTACAGCGTCTAATTTAGCTTCTAAATTAGCTTCTTTTTCATTTGATCTTTTTGGCACACAGACTTTATTCAAAGTTGAGCACAGAGAGGCAGTAGATAAGCACAGAGAGGCAGTAGATAAGCACAGAGAGGCAGTAGATAAGCACAGAGAGGCAGTAGATAAGAGCAGAGAGGCAGTAGATAAGCACAGAGAGGCAGTAGATAAGAACAGAGAGGCAGTAGATAAGCACAGAGAGGCAGTAGATAAGCACAGAGAGGCAGTAGATAAGCACAGAGAGGCAGTAGATAAGCACAGAGAGGCAGTAGATAAGCACAAAGAGGCAGTAGATAAGAGCAGAGAGGCAGTAGATAAGAACAGTGACAGTAAATAAGAGCAGAGAGGCAGTAGATAAGCACAAAGAGGCAGTAGATAAGAGCAGGGAGGCAGTAGATAAGAGCAGAGAGGCAGTAGATAAGAACAGAGAGGCAGTAGATAAGAGCAGAGAGGCAGTAGATAAGCACAAAGAGGCAGTAGATAAGAGCAGGGAGGCAGTAGATAAGAGCAGAGAGGCAGTAGATAAGCACAAAGAGGCAGTAGATAAGAACAGTGACAGTAAATAAGAGCAGAGAGGCAGTAGATAAGCACAAAGAGGCAGTAGATAAGAGCAGGGAGGCAGTAGATAAGAGCAGAGAGGCAGTAGATAAGAACAGAGAGGCAGTAGATAAGAGCAGAGAGGCAGTAGATAAGCACAAAGAGGCAGTAGATAAGAGCAGGGAGGCAGTAGATAAGAGCAGAGAGGCAGTAGATAAGAACAGAGAGGCAGTAGATAAGAGCAGAGAGGCAGTAGATAAGCACAGAGAGGCAGTAGATAAGCACAGAGAGGCAGTAGATAAGAGCAGAGAGGCAGTAGATAAGAGCAGAGAGGCAGTAGATAAGAACAGAGAGGCAGTAGATAAGAGCAGAGAGGCAGTAGATAAGAGCAGAGAGGCAGTAGATAAGCACAGAGAGGCAGTAGATAAGAGCAGAGAGGCAGTAGATAAGAGCAGAGAGGCAGTAGATAAGCACAGAGAGGCAGTAGATAAGCACAGAGAGGCAGTAGATAAGCACAGAGAGGCAGTAGATAAGAGCAGAGAGGCAGTAGATAAGAGCAGAGAGGCAGTAGATAAGAGCAGAGAGGCAGTAGATAAGCACAGAGATGCAGTAGATAAGAACAGAGAGGCAGTAGATAAGCACAGAGAGGCAGTAGATAAGCACAGAGAGGCAGTAGATAAGAGCAGAGAGGCAGTAGATAAGCACAGAGAGGCAGTAGATAAGCACAGAGAGGCAGTAGATAAGCACAGAGAGGCAGTAGATAAGCACAGAGAGGCAGTAGATAAGCACAGAGAGGCAGTAGATAAGCACAGAGAGGCAGTAGATAAGCACAGAGAGGCAGTAGATAAGCACAGAGAGGCAGTAGATAAGAGCAGAGAGGCAGTAGATAAGAGCAGAGAGGCAGTAGATAAGCACAGAGAGGCAGTAGATAAGAGCAGAGAGGCAGTAGATAAGAGCAGAGAGGCAGTAGATAAGCACAGAGAGGCAGTAGATAAGCACAGAGAGGCAGTAGATAAGCACAGAGAGGCAGTAGATAAGCACAGAGAGGCAGTAGATAAGAACAGAGAGGCAGTAGATAAGAACAGAGAGGCAGTAGATAAGAGCAGAGAGGCAGTAGATAAGAGCAGAGAGACAGTAGATAAGCACAGAGAGGCAGTAGATAAGCACAGAGAGGCAGTAGATAAGCACAGAGAGGCAGTAGATAAGCACAGAGAGGCAGTAGATAAGCACAGAGAGGCAGTAGATAAGAGCAGAGAGGCAGTAGATAAGAACAGTGACAGTAGATAAGCACAGAGAGGCAGTAGATAAGCACAGAGAGGCAGTAGATAAGAGCAGAGAGGCAGTAGATAAGCACAGAGAGGCAGTAGATAAGCACAGAGAGGCAGTAGATAAGCACAGAGAGGCAGTAGATAAGAGCAGAGAGGCAGTAGATAAGCACAGAGAGGCAGTAGATAAGCACAGAGAGGCAGTAGATAAGCACAGAGAGGCAGTAGATAAGCACAGAGAGGCAGTAGATAAGAGCAGAGAGGCAGTAGATAAGAGCAGAGAGGCAGTAGATAAGCACAGAGAGGCAGTAGATAAGAGCAGAGAGGCAGTAGATAAGCACAGAGAGGCAGTAGATAAGCACAGAGAGGCAGTAGATAAGCACAGAGAGGCAGTAGATAAGCACAGAGAGGCAGTAGATAAGCACAGAGAGGCAGTAGATAAGAGCAGAGAGGCAGTAGATAAGCACAGAGAGGCAGTAGATAAGAACAGAGAGGCAGTAGATAAGCACAGAGAGGCAGTAGATAAGAGCAGAGAGGCAGTAGATAAGAGCAGAGATGCAGTAGATAAGAGCAGAGAGGCAGTAGATAAGAGCAGAGATGCAGTAGATAAGAGCAGAGAGGCAGTAGATAAGCACAGAGAGGCAGTAGATAAGCACAGAGAGGCAGTAGATAAGAGCAGAGAGGCAGTAGATAAGCACAGAGAGGCAGTAGATAAGAGCAGAGAGGCAGTAGATAAGAGCAGAGAGGCAGTAGATAAGCACAGAGAGGCAGTAGATAAGCACAGAGAGGCAGTAGATAAGAGCAGAGAGGCAGTAGATAAGCACAGAGAGGCAGTAGATAAGCACAGAGAGGCAGTAGATAAGAGCAGAGAGGCAGTAGATAAGCACAGAGAGACAGTAGATAAGCACAGAGAGGCAGTAGATAAGCACAGAGAGGCAGTAGATAAGCACAGAGAGGCAGTAGATAAGCACAAAGAGGCAGTAGATAAGAGCAGAGAGGCAGTAGATAAGCACAGAGAGGCAGTAGATAAGCACAGAGAGGCAGTAGATAAGAGCAGAGAGGCAGTAGATAAGCACAGAGAGGCAGTAGATAAGAGCAGAGATGCAGTAGATAAGAGCAGAGAGGCAGTAGATAAGCACAGAGAGGCAGTAGATAAGAGCAGAGAGGCAGTAGATAAGCACAGAGAGGCAGTAGATAAGCACAGAGAGGCAGTAGATAAGCACAGAGAGGCAGTAGATAAGCACAGAGAGGCAGTAGATAAGAGCAGAGAGGCAGTAGATAAGAACAGAGAGGCAGTAGATAAGAGCAGAGAGGCAGTAGATAAGCACAGAGAGGCAGTAGATAAGCACAGAGAGGCAGTAGATAAGCACAGAGAGGCAGTAGATAAGAGCAGAGAGGCAGTAGATAAGAGCAGAGAGGCAGTAGATAAGCACAGAGAGGCAGTAGATAAGAGCAGAGAGGCAGTAGATAAGCACAGAGAGGCAGTAGATAAGAGCAGAGAGGCAGTAGATAAGAGCAGAGAGGCAGTAGATAAGCACAGAGAGGCAGTAGATAAGCACAGAGAGGCAGTAGATAAGAGCAGAGAGGCAGTAGATAAGAGCAGAGAGGCAGTAGATAAGCACAGAGAGGCAGTAGATAAGCACAGAGAGGCAGTAGATAAGAGCAGAGAGGCAGTAGATAAGAGCAGAGAGGCAGTAGATAAGCACAGAGAGGCAGTAGATAAGCACAGAGAGGCAGTAGATAAGAGCAGAGAGGCAGTAGATAAGCACAGAGAGGCAGTAGATAAGCACAGAGAGGCAGTAGATAAGAGCAGAGAGGCAGTAGATAAGCACAGAGAGGCAGTAGATAAGCACAGAGAGGCAGTAGATAAGAGCAGAGAGGCAGTAGATAAGAGCAGAGAGGCAGTAGATAAGCACAGAGAGGCAGTAGATAAGCACAGAGAGGCAGTAGATAAGAGCAGAGGCAGTAGATAAGAACAGAGAGGCAGTAGATAAGAGCAGAGAGGCAGTAGATAAGCACAGAGAGGCAGTAGATAAGCACAGAGAGGCAGTAGATAAGCACAGAGAGGCAGTAGATAAGCACAGAGAGGCAGTAGATAAGCACAGAGAGACAGTAGATAAGCACAGAGAGGCAGTAGATAAGCACAGAGAGGCAGTAGATAAGCACAGAGAGGCAGTAGATAAGCACAGAGAGGCAGTAGATAAGCACAGAGAGGCAGTAGATAAGAGCAGAGAGGCAGTAGATAAGCACAGAGAGGCAGTAGATAAGCACAGAGAGGCAGTAGATAAGAGCAGAGAGGCAGTAGATAAGCACAAAGAGGCAGTAGATAAGAGCAGGGAGGCAGTAGATAAGAGCAGGGAGGCAGTAGATAAGCACAGAGAGGCAGTAGTTAAGAGCAGAGAGGCAGTAGATAAGCACAGAGAGGCAGTAGATAAGCACAGAGAGGCAGTAGATAAGAGCAGAGAGGCAGTAGATAAGAGCAGAGAGGCAGTAGATAAGAACAGAGAGGCAGTAGATAAGAGCAGAGAGGCAGTAGATAAGCACAGAGAGGCAGTAGATAAGCACAGAGAGGCAGTAGATAAGAGCAGAGAGGCAGTAGATAAGAGCAGAGAGGCAGTAGATAAGAACAGAGGCAGTAGATTAAAAAAACAGGCCATTTGGTCAATGGAGGCTTGTCTTAATGTTCGAGATTAATGTGGTTTTTTAAAATTCTTTTTGCTACGGTCCAATTTGAAGTTGTATCAGGGGCAGTTTCCTTAACATAAGGTGGCAATCCTCCCACAATTGCAGTCATTAACTCCGATCACTGCTACAGAGTTACCAGCAATAGGCAGAAGTATCCTTTTACTAGACTGTATACAGGTAGTGTTTTCAGTTAAATATACAGATGAACCTCGATCCAATGGACACCGATGCAACGGATTCCGGATCCAACGGACACAATCCGCTAGAGTGAATATCTGGTCCGAACGTTTAAAACTCCCGGGTGAAGCGAACCGAGACCGCTACTTGAGTAAGCGTCCGCTTGGCGGCGCGCACGTGTTGTTTACAAGCGTACAAGCGTCGGTTTGCCTGGTTGTTGTGCGCTACATATCTCTTGTTATAGTGATATTTTGCAGTGTCGCATTATTCGCTGCAACGGACAAACGGCTTTAACGGACAACTGCTCCCCCCTATTAGTCCATTGGATCGAGGTTCATCTGTACTTGCATAGAAAGAGATGACTGTGGACTCCACTGCAATTTTACTCAATTCACTGCAATACAGTATAAAATATTACACCACTACCAATGTCAACAACAAGGTCAAGATCAACAAATCCCAACAGTGAGTCAGAACCAAAAGAGGAGGGGGGGGGGGGGGGTATATGTGCTGGTTCCTGTAATCTTATTGGCTGGTGAAGCTATGAGGCACGGGAGCAGTGCATAGCCAATCAGATCTGAGGAACAGCAGTCCTGAATCAAATGAACAGGAAGTGAACTGACAGACAGCTCACACACACACACGCATGCATGCGCACACACACACACACACACACACACACACACACACACACTATGAGAGTGTTTGTGTGACAAAACAGATAAGAGAGAGAATCTTTGCTTGGGCAATAGGGTGTAAGGTCACGCCATTGAAGCATCTTGACATTGAAAAAAAGAGATAATGAGGGAGAAAGTGTCAGAGAGAACAACACCGAGAGAGACAGAGAAAGCAACACATAGTGAGAGAGATTTCCCCAGGAGGAATCTCTCTCTGTCTTGCTCTCTCTTGCATGCACATCCCTGAGAGGGAAAAGCCCTTCATGTTGACGATGGCTCAGCGCGGCTGTCGCAGAGCACCGAGGCTTACCGCCTGCTGTCACAGAGCCATAATTGGGCCGACACGAGGCTTACCGCCTGGAGTCATAGGGAGCCGTAATGGAGCCTACACGAGGCTTACCACTTGGGGTCATAGGGAGCCATAATGGGGCCTACACCGAGGCTTACCACCTGCAGTCACAGAGCCGTAATGGAGCCTACACCGAGGTTTACCGCCTGCAGTCACAGAGCCGTAATGGAGCATACACCGAGGTTTACCGCCTGCAGTCACAGAGCCGTAATGGAGCATACACCGAGGTTTACCGCCTGCAGTCACAGAGCCGTAATGGAGCATACACCGAGGTTTACCGCCTGCAGGCACAGAGTCGTAATGGAGTCTACACCGAGGTTTACCACCAGCAGTCACAGAGCCGTAATGGAGCATACACCGAGGCTTACCACCTGCAGTCACAGAGCCGTAATGGAGCCTACACCGAGGCTTACCACCTGCAGTCACAGAGCCGTAATGGAGCCTACACCGAGGCTTACCACCTGCAGTCAGAGCCGTAATGGAGCCTACGCCGAGGTTTACCGCCTGCAGTCACAGAGCCGTAATGGAGCATACACCGAGGTTTACCGCCTGCAGGCACAGAGCCGTAATGGAGTCTACACCGAGGTTTACCACCTGTAGGCACAGAGCCGTAATGGAGTCTACACCGAGGTTTACCACCTGTAGGCACAGAGCCGTAATGGAGGGGCAGCAAGGGATCCCTCCTCCTCAGAGCACCAGGAAAGGGGCAGGTTGTCAGAAAATTAACTTCCTTTCGTCCTTCTAATGACAGTGACCGTGGCGCTCCTGACAAGCAACAACCATCAGACAGATACTCAGTCGGGGGATTCCACAGCTTTTCTGTCAAAAATCCTTTCCGGAATATGGTTCCAGAGCAAGGAGAGAGAGGCTCAAACCTTTGCAGGCAGTGAGTGAGATGAGCTAATTAAGGTCACATTAAGGTCACATCACACAGGCTACAGAAAAGACTGAGATGCTTTCCTGTAGGGTTGGGCGATATGATGATTTTATATCGTCACCAGTGAAACGCCTTTTCATGCAAATCATGGAGGTTGTCTTTCAGAATTCTGTGAAAAACGAATCCAGAAATGATTGCTAACAGCTAAGAAACACTTCAATTAGCTGTCACATTTCAAACAATGAACTTTACATCTTTCTGGGACAGACAACCAGGAGCTGTCAGCAAAACTACCATTGATCCAAGAGTACACACCCATTACTGCTGATAGGCTCAGACACAAGAGGCAAAAGGAAGGGCAATCAGGTTTACGGTGGGCTGAGGACACTCAGCCAATCAAAAGTGACTGGAGATCAGCAAGGGGGTGATGCTAGATTGGATCAAAGCGAGAGGTACTTATTGGATGAAATTGTCTGGGTCAAACCGGTTGACCTTGGATAAGGAGATCACAACATTGGCAGCTGATTTCGTTTCGGTCATGAGCGGCTGACCTGAGACTGGAGGGAATACACCTGCCTGGATGAAGGAAAAGGCTGATATTAAAGGCTGATATTAATGGCTGATATTAAAGGCTGATATTAAAGGCTGATATTAAAGGCTGATATTAATGGCTGATATTAAAGGCTGATATTAATGGCTGATGATTAATGGCTGATGATTAATGGCTGATATTAAAGGCTGATATTAAAGGCTAATATTAAAGGCTGATATTAATGGCTGATATTAAAGGCTGATATTAATGGCTGATGATTAATGGCTGATATTAAAGGCTGATATTAAAGGCTGATATTAATGGCTGATGATTAATGGCTGATATTAAAGGCTGATATTAATGGCTGATATTAAAGGCTGATATTAATGGCTGATATTAATGGCTGATATTAAAGGCTGATATTAAAGGCTGATATTAAAGGCTGATATTAATGGCTGATATTAAAGGCTGATATTAATGGCTGATATTAATGGCTGATATTAAAGGCTGATATTAATGGCTGATATTAAAGGCTGATATTAAAGGCTGATATTAATGGCTGATATTAAAGGCTGATATTAAAGGCTGATATTAATGGCTGATATTAAAGGCTGATATTAATGGCTGATATTAATGGCTGATATTAATGGCTGATATTAAAGGCTGATATTAAAGGCTGATATTAATGGCTGATATTAATGGCTGATATTAAAGGCTGATATTAATGGCTGATATTAAAGGCTGATATTAAAGGCTGATATTAATGGCTGATATTAAAGGCTGATATTAATGGCTGATATTAAAGGCTGATATTAATGGCTGATATTAATGGCTGATATTAAAGGCTGATATTAATGGCTGATATTAAAGGCTGATATTAAAGGCTGATATTAATGGCTGATATTAATGGCTGATATTAAAGGCTGATATTAATGGCTGATATTAAAGGCTGATATTAATGGCTGATATTAATGGCTGATATTAAAGGCTGATATTAAAGGCTGATATTAATGGCTGATATTAATGGCTGATATTAAAGGCTGATATTAATGGCTGATATTAAAGGCTGATATTAAAGGCTGATATTAATGGCTGATATTAAAGGCTGATATTAATGGCTGATATTAAAGGCTGATATTAAAGGCTGATATTAATGGCTGATATTAAAGGCTGATATTAAAGGCTGATATTAATGGCTGATATTAAAGGCTGATATTAATGGCTGATATTAAAGGCTGATATTAAAGGCTGATATTAATGGCTGATATTAATGGCTGACATTAAAGGCTGATATTAATGGCTGATATTAAAGGCTGATATTAATGGCTGATATTAATGGCTGATATTAATGGCTGATATTAAAGGCTGATATTAAAGGCTGATATTAATGGCTGATATTAAAGGCTGATATTAAAGGCTGATATTAATGGCTGATATTAATGGCGGATATTAATATGTGGCTCAGATAGACAAAAGCCTCAGAACAGCTGCTGTACATGAGAAGTGCCTAGCTTAGGCAGCTGTG
Source organism: Ilyophis sp. 1 JC-2022 (assembly GCA_022702515.1). Taxonomy (NCBI): domain Eukaryota; kingdom Metazoa; phylum Chordata; class Actinopteri; order Anguilliformes; family Synaphobranchidae; genus Ilyophis; species Ilyophis sp. 1 JC-2022. Next base: position 113,301,546 of record CM040396.1, read on the forward strand.
GTCTGGACAGCGATCTAGTAGCGAAGCGGAATAACACCAGCTTCATTAATCTGGCAAGATTCCCGCTCCTTCCCCCAGCCCACAACAGAGCCTTTCATTCAGGTGCATTTCCAGTGAAGACGAAAAGCACCAAATTAGGAGACTCAACCTGTATACCACCATGCACTCTGCTCCTGCTGAATGGCTGAAGCTAAGCAGGTGTGGGCTTGGTTAGTACTTGGATGGGAGACCTCCTGGGAAAACTAAAGTTGCTGCTGGAAGTGGTGTTGGTGGACCAGTAGGGGGCAGTCTTCCCTCTGGTCAAATAAAAAACACTAATGCCCCAGTGCAGTGATGGGGACACTGTGCTGTAGGAGATGTCGTCTTTCGGATGAGACGTTAAACCGAGGTCTTGACTCACTGTGGTCATTAAAGATCCCATGACACTTATTGCAAAGAGTAGGGGTTTCCCCGGTGTCCTGGCTAAACTCCCAACCCAGGCTCTTTCAATCTGCCACCTAATCATCCCCCAGTTTAATTGGCAAAAAAAATTATTCTCTCCCTCTCCACCTCAGCTGATGTGTGGTGAGCATTCTGGCGCAAAATGGCTGCCGCTGCATCACCCAGGTGGGTGCTGCACATTAGTGGTGGTTGAGGCGAGTTTCCCCCTCATCATTGTAAGCGCTTTGAGTCACCGCTTGGTGAGAAAGGCGCTATATAAATGCAAGGCATTATTATTATTATTATTATTAAAAGGAAAACCCTTGAGCGTGCATAATATCACACACATTTGTATCTATTCTGAGGCCGTTGAAAACTTACATTTAGCGGAAATGGCGCATATCAACTTGCGAGCGGTAGGATGGATCCGTCAGCCAGTATTTGGCGCACGGCCCCAATGCATGTATGGCGATTATTCTTAGGGCTTAACTCTCCCTCAAAAACCAGGCTTCACGTCCCACACATCCGTACAGGCACCATATTCCAATCCATATAAACTGCATGAGGTTCTGTCTTCTGGCACACTGCATAGAAAAGGCACAGCTAAGATGAACACATCGCAGGGCAAAGACAAACGAGCTCATGTGAACTTGCACACAAGCATCGCCTGGGCATAAGCTCGTTAGTGCTAACCGCTAACCGCTAACTGGTAATTCAGCCGGACTCACGAGCCCTCAGGAAAAAATTCAGTGACACAGCTGGTTTAGAAGTACCAGGATCACACCAAACTCTGAGTACCATTCTGGATCAGTTCTGTACAGGGGGTATCAGCACTGCTGGGAGTTCTGTACAGGGGGTATCAGCACTGCTGGGGGTTCTGTACAGGGGGTATCAGCGCTGCTGGGGGTTCTGTACAGGGGGTATCAGCGCTGCTGGGGGTTCTGTACAGGGGGTATCAGCGCTGCTGGGGGTTCTGTACACAGATCCACAGCTCTGCTGGGGGTTCTGTACAGGGGGTATCAGTGCTGCTGGGAGTTCTGTACAGGGGGTATCAGCACTGCTGGGGGTTATGTACATGGGGGTACACAGATCCACAGATCTCTCCCATATTTATGAACATGTACACAGATCCACAGATCTCTCCCATATTTATGAACATGTACACAGATCCACAGATCTCTCCCATATTTATGAACATGTACACAGATCCACAGATCTCTCCCATATTTATGAACATGTACACAGATCCACAGATCTCTCCCATATTTATGAACATGTACACAGATCCACAGATCTCTCCCATATTTATGAACATGTACACAGATCCACAGATCTCTCCCATATTTATGAACATGTACACAGATCCACAGATCTCTCCCATATTTATGAACATGTACACAGATCCACAGATCTCTCCCATATTTATGAACATGTACACAGATCCACAGATCTCTCCCATATTTATGAACATGTACACAGATCCACAGATCTCTCCCATATTTATGAACATGTACACAGATCCACAGATCTCTCCCATATTTATGAACATGTACACAGATCCACAGATCTCTCCCATATTTATGAACATGGACACAGATCCACAGATCTCTCCCATATTTATGAACATGTACACAGATCCACAGATCTCTCCCATATTTATAAACATGTACACAGATCCACAGATCTCTCCCATATTTATGAACTTGAACACAGATCTACAGATCTCTCCCATATTTATGAACATGTACACAGATCTACAGATCTCTCCCATATTTATGAACATGTACACAGATCCACAGATCTCTCCCATATTTATGAACATGTACACAGATCCACAGATCTCTCCCATATTTATGAACATGTACACAGATCCACAGATCTCTCCCATATTTATGAACATGTACACAGATCCACAGATCTCTCCCATATTTATGAACTTGAACACAGATCCACAGATCTCTCCCATATTTATGAACATGGACACAGATCCACAGATCTCTCCCATATTTATGAACATGGACACAGATCCACAGATCTCTCCCATATTTATGAACTTGAACACAGATCCACAGATCTCTCCCATATTTATGAACTTGAACACAGATCCACAGATCTCTCCCATATTTATGAACATGAACACAGATCTCTCCCATATTTATGAACATGAACACAGATCCACAGATCTCTCCCATATTTATGAACTTGAACACAGATCTACAGATCTCTCCCATATTTATGAACATGAACACAGATCCACAGATCTCTCCCATATTTATGAACATGGACACAGATCCACAGATCTCTCCCATATTTATGAACATGAACACAGATCTACAGATCTCTCCCATATTTATGAACATGGACACAGATCCACAGATCTCTCCCATATTTATGAACTTGAACACAGATCTACAGATCTCTCCCATATTTATGAACATGGACACAGATCTCTCCCATATTTATGAACTTGAACACAGATCTACAGATCTCTCCCATATTTATGAACATGGACACAGATCCACAGATCTCTCCCATATTTATGAACATGTACACAGATCCACAGATCTCTCCCATATTTATGAACATGGACACAGATCTACAGATCTCTCCCATATTTATGAACATGGACACAGATCCCTCTGATCCCTCTTGGAGTGTACTGTTTTGTATTCGCTCTCTTAAGTTAACAGCACATTTTGCTTTGAGGTTTTGTACATAAAACTTAAGCAGATGGGAGACACAATACACCTGGACCAAGCTGTGTCTCAGGAGCTCAAGCCACTGTGAGGGGTGGGTCAAGCTGCTTGAGCTAGCTCACAAAACCATTATTTCATTAATATCCAAGTCCTGTTTGAATATTCAAGTAAACACTCATATGTTCAGTCGCAATAAATGTCAAATAAGTTCCCCCAGTGCAGTAAAATCAGAGATCATTGACATGCAAACTAACATTTCCACCTTGTCACATCCTCCAACATCTCTGTGTCTATTCTCTGCAGGCAGGCTTAAAGCAGGACACCGGCCTTCATCGGGATAGGAGAGGTCTTCCTCGCTATTTGAAGCTCGGAATGCGTATCAGCCTCATTTGCATATCTCCCAGATGCCTCTGTGCTGCATGAGAAGGCACAGTTCCTCCATTCCCACGTTCCGCTGGAGGCGGGATACAAGCAGGCGACTGATTGAGAGGAAGTGGGGGTAATGAGGAGGCACGCGATTCGCTGACAAAAGAGACGGCCGAACGATCTTCCCAACTAAACTCTACGACTGTCTCAGAGCACGGCTGCTCTACGTCGGTTTCTCAGTGTGTGTCATTCGCACCAACAGTCACAGCGATGGACGGTCTAAGACTGTTCACACTAACAGTCACAGCGATGGACGATCTAAGACTGTTCACACCAACAGTCACAGCGATGGACGGTCTAAGACTGTTCGCACTAACAGTCACAGCGATGGACGGTCTAAGACTGTTCACACTAACAGTCACAGCGATGGACGGTCTAAGACTGTTCGCACTAACAGTCACAGCGATGGACGGTCTAAGACTGTTCACACTAACAGTCACAGCGATGGACGGTCTAAGACTGTTCGCACTAACAGTCACAGCGATGGACGGTCTAAGACTGTTCACACTAACAGTCACAGCGATGGACGGTCTAAGACTGTTCACACTAACAGTCACAGCGATGGACGGTCTAAGACTGTTCACACTAACAGTCACAGCGATGGATGGTCTAAGACTGTTCACACTAACAGTCACAGCGATGGACGGTCTAAGACTGTTCACTCACAGCGATGGACGGTCTAAGACTGTTCACACTAACAGTCACAGCGATGGACGGTCTAAGACTGTTCGCACTAACAGTCACATCGATGGACGGTCTAAGACTGTTCACTCACAGCGATGGACGGTCTAAGACTGTTCGCACTAACAGTCACAGCGATGGACGGTCTAAGACTGTTCACTCACAGCGATGGACTGTTCACACTAACAGTCACAGCGATGGATGGTCTAAGACTGTTCACACTAACAGTCACAGCGATGGACGGTCTAAGACTGTTCACTCACAGCGATGGACGGTCTAAGACTGTTCACACTAACAGTCACAGCGATGGACGGTCTAAGACTGTTCGCACTAACAGTCACAGCGATGGACGGTCTAAGACTGTTCACACTAACAGTCACAGCGATGGACGGTCTAAGACTGTTCACACTAACAGTCACAGCGATGGACGGTCTAAGACTGTTCACACTAACAGTCACAGCGATGGACGGTCTAAGACTGTTCGCACCAACAGTCACAGCGATGGACGATCTAAGACTGTTCACACCAACAGTCACAGCGATGGACGGTCTAAGACTGTTCGCACTAACAGTCACAGCGATGGACGGTCTAAGACTGTTCACACTAACAGTCACAGCGATGGACGGTCTAAGACTGTTCGCACTAACAGTCACAGCGATGGACGGTCTAAGACTGTTCACACTAACAGTCACAGCGATGGACGGTCTAAGACTGTTCACACTAACAGTCACAGCGATGGACGGTCTAAGACTGTTCACACTAACAGTCACAGCGATGGATGGTCTAAGACTGTTCACACTAACAGTCACAGCGATGGACGGTCTAAGACTGTTCACTCACAGCGATGGACGGTCTAAGACTGTTCACACTAACAGTCACAGCGATGGACGGTCTAAGACTGTTCGCACTAACAGTCACATCGATGGACGGTCTAAGACTGTTCACTCACAGCGATGGACGGTCTAAGACTGTTCGCACTAACAGTCACAGCGATGGACGGTCTAAGACTGTTCACTCACAGCGATGGACTGTTCACACTAACAGTCACAGCGATGGATGGTCTAAGACTGTTCACACTAACAGTCACAGCGATGGACGGTCTAAGACTGTTCACTCACAGCGATGGACGGTCTAAGACTGTTCACACTAACAGTCACAGCGATGGACGGTCTAAGACTGTTCGCACTAACAGTCACAGCGATGGACGGTCTAAGACTGTTCACACTAACAGTCACAGCGATGGACGGTCTAAGACTGTTCACACTAACAGTCACAGCGATGGACGGTCTAAGACTGTTCGCACTAACAGTCACAGCGATGGACGGTCTAAGACTGTTCACACTAACAGTCACAGCGATGGACGGTCTAAGACTGTTCGCACTAACAGTCACAGCGATGGACAGTCTAAGACAGTTCACACTAACAGTCACAGCGATGGACGGTCTAAGACTGTTCGCACTAACAGTCACAGCGATGGACGGTCTAAGACTGTTCACACTAACAGTCACAGCGATGGACGGTCTAAGACTGTTCGCACTAACAGTCACAGCGATGGACGGTCTAAGACTGTTCACACTAACAGTCACAGCGATGGACGGTCTAAGACTGTTCGCACTAACAGTCACAGCGATGGACGGTCTAAGACTGTTCGCACTAACAGTCACAGCGATGGACGGTCTAAGACTGTTCACACACAGTCACAGCGATGGACGGTCTAAGACTGTTCACACTAACAGTCACAGCGATGGACGGTCTAAGACTGTTCACACTAACAGTCACAGTGATGGACGGTCTAAGACTGTTCACACTAACAGTCACAGCGATGGACGGTCTAAGACTGTTCACACTAACAGTCACAGCGATGGACGGTCTAAGACTGTTCACACTAACAGTCACAGCGATGGACGGTCTAAGACTGTTCGCACTAACAGTCACAGCGATGGACAGTCTAAGACTGTTCACACTAACAGTCACAGCGATGGACGGTCTAAGACTGTTCGCACTAACAGTCACAGCGATGGACAGTCTAAGACTGTTCGCACTAACAGTCACAGCGATGGACAGTCTAAGACTGTTCGCACTAACAGTCACAGCGATGGACGGTCTAAGACTGTTCACACTAACAGTCACAGCGATGGACGGTCTAAGACTGTTCGCACTAACAGTCACAGCGATGGACGGTCTAAGACTGTTCACACTAACAGTCACAGCGATGGACGGTCTAAGACTGTTCACACTGACAGTCACAGCGATGGACGGTCTAAGACTGTTCGCACCAACAGTCACAGAGATGGACGATCTAAGACTGTTCGCACTAACAGTCACAGCGATGGACGATCTAAGACTGTTCGCACTAACAGTCACAGCGATGGATGGTCTAAGACTGTTCACACTAACAGTCACAGCGATGGACGGTCTAAGACTGTTCGCACCAACAGTCACAGAGATGGACGATCTAAGACTGTTCGCACTAACAGTCACAGCGATGGACGATCTAAGACTGTTCGCACTAACAGTCACAGCGATGGATGGTCTAAGACTGTTCGCACTAACAGTCACAGCGATGGACGGTCTAAGACTGTTCGCACCAACAGTCACAGCGATGGACAGTCTAAGACTGTTCACACTAACAGTCACAGCGATGGACGGTCTATGACTGTTATCTTTAGAGACAGCACATCTTCTTCACAGATGTGTGATAAAATTACACTGCACACTCAGCGTTTATGGGGAGGCAGTGAGTCATCGAGTCCAAAAAATATAGTAGATGTGTTGATTTTCTAACCAATAAAGGTATTTTAAAGTAAGTGCAGTATCGGGGGTGGCTTCACCTGAGTGTAGAATATTATAATTCTAGACCCATACTGTACTAAGACCTGAATCCACACCAGGGGCTCTCAGCTTCAGCGGCATTCCTGTATATGCTGTCTCTACAAGTACAATCTCTGAATTATAACCACCTGTTTACTGTTACCTATTAATGCATGTTGAGAAATAGATCAAGCTTGAGTAATAATTTGTCATATGCTTATGCATACTGTGAAGAATATAGATCTTGCATTCACATCCCATTTAGTCACGCAGATAAACTAATGCTTTCATTTAATGTGCAATTTCTATAATACGGTAGATTATTTATTTAGCATGAGGCTCCGTTTGAATGGATTCAGTGCTAGATTGACAGGTGAAATAAGTGCTAGATTGACAGGTGAAATAAGTGCTAGATTGACAGGTGAAATAAGTGCTAGATTGACAGGTGAAATAAGTGCTAGATTGACAGGTGAAATAAGTGCTAGATTGACAGGTGAAATAAGTGCTAGATTGACAGGTGAAATAAGTGCTAGATTGACAGGTGAAATAAGTGCTAGATTGACAGGTGAAATAAGTGCTAGATTGACAGGTGAAATAAGTGCTAGATTGACAGGTGAAATAAGTGCTAGATTGACAGGTGAAATAAGTGCTAGATTGACAGGTGAAATAAGTGCTAGATTGACAGGTGAAATAAGTGCTAGATTGACAGGTGAAATAAGTGCTAGATTGACAGGTGAAATAAGTGCTAGATTGACAGGTGAAATAAGTGCTAGATTGACAGGTGAAATAAGTGCTAGATTGACAGGTGAAATAAGTGCTAGATTGACAGGTGAAATAAGTGCTAGATTGACAGGTGAAATAAGTGCTAGATTGACAGGTGAAATAAGCGCTAGATTGACAGGTGAAATAAGCGCTAGATTGACAGGTGAAATAAGCGCTAGATTGACAGGTGAAATAAGCGCTAGATTGACAGGTGAAATAAGTGCTAGATTGACAGGTGAAATAAGTGCTAGATTGACAGGTGAAATAAGCGCTAGATTGACAGGTGAAATAAGCGCTAGATTGACAGGTGAAATAAGCGCTAGATTGACAGGTGAAATAAGCGCTAGATTGACAGGTGAAATAAGCGCTAGATTGACAGGTGAAATAAGTGCTAGATTGACAGGTGAAATAAGTGCTAGATTGACAGGTGAAATAAGCGCTAGATTGACAGGTGAAATAAGCGCTAGATTGACAGGTGAAATAAGCGCTAGATTGACAGGTGAAATAAGCGCTAGATTGACAGGTGAAATAAGTGCTAGATTGACAGGTGAAATAAGTGCTAGATTGACAGGTGAAATAAGCGCTAGATTGACAGGTGAAATAAGCGCTAGATTGACAGGTGAAATAAGCGCTAGATTGACAGGTGAAATAAGTGCTAGATTGACAGGTGAAATAAGTGCTAGATTGACAGGTGAAATAAGTGCTAGATTGACAGGTGAAATAAGTGCTAGATTGACAGGTGAAATAAGCGCTAGATTGACAGGTGAAATAAGCGCTAGATTGACAGGTGAAATAAGCGCTAGATTGACAGGTGAAATAAGTGCTAGATTGACAGGTGAAATAAGTGCTAGATTGACAGGTGAAATAAGTGGGGTGCTGATGGCTGTATGTGTGGATACCTGGTCACTGACATCATTACATCATTTGTGGACAAAGAACAGTTAAAATACAAAGCAAATGGTAACGAGCCAAAAGAGTGTCCGGTTAGTAAGTTTAAGAAAGAAATGTTCCCTTTTTCGAACAACCCTAATTGATTGAGAGATCGGCTGTATTTGTGAGAAAGACCATCATACCGAGGGGTCCCTGGACTGAGAATAAGAACTCTCAGACAAGAGAACCAAAATGGCTCCAGCAACAGAACCAAAATGGCCTTTTAAAAGCACAATTCACTTTTTAAGACACACAAGGAGCTCATAAATAAATGAAACTGTTCATGACCCTGCTTTAGAGTTCTGACAATGCTCCGCCGATACTTTTTTTAAATGTTAATGAGATCTGTCCCCTGAACCTGTTTAAAAATACATAAATAATTTGCTGTGAGTCTGGACCATTATGAACGATGAGGTGTCACTATTGACAAGCCACAGAATCTGGGGCGACTTCACTGCATGCAGTTTAAATGACACATCAATGATAGATAAAGAGGAATTAATATCTACTCAGGTATGATACTGAAAATTTATAAAAATTCAGTTCCACAAGATTTCTTGCCTTAGCGTACAGCAGTCACAGGATGAACATGGATTGAGTGAGACTAAGCTCAAAGAGCAGTACACCAGTCACAGGATGAACATGGATTGAGTGAGACTAAGCTCAAAGAGCAGTACACCAGTCACAGGATGAACATGGATTGAGTGAGACTAAGCTCAAAGAGCAGTACACCAGTCACAGGATGAACATGGATTGAGTGAGACTAAGCTCAAAGAGCAGTACACCAGTCACAGGATGAACATGGATTGAGTGAGACTAAGCTCAAAGAGCAGTACACCAGTCACAGGATGAACATGGATTGAGTGAGACTAAGCTCAAAGAGCAGTACACCAGTCACAGGATGAACATGGATTGAGTGAGACTAAGCTCAAAGAGCAGCACTACAGGTGGCTCTGGGGTAAAACAGCATTAACATAAAACCACGTCTTTTCATTTCTGCGGTTTAACGGCCGTAGCGGCTTGATCCCTGTTCCGTATCGACCAGCACAAAGTAACTGCATCCTATACCTATAGCCCTGAAAACCTGTCCTCCAAGCGGTTTCCTTGACAACGGCATGAAAGCATGCCTTTGCTCCAAGGAGAAACGGCATTCGGATTCTGCACAGCGGCCAGGACCGAGGTCAAATCCCATAGAGGGCCGCCAAGCTGTGACTCAAAAACATTACTGTTTAGTGCAACACAAAACATTCACAACATCCCTCTAATTAAGGAGCAGTTATCACAAACACATCTTTCATATTTCCCTTTATTAGCAGCTGATCCTAAGACCTGACTTTCTGTAGGTACATCTCTGTCTGTGAATGCACATCCTATATTGTACACCACACAGCCTTATCTGTACACTGTATATTACAGTCTAACCTATATCCTACACTATACACCCACTCTAACCTATATCATATATCATATACTATACACCCACTCTCACCTATATCCTACACTATACACCATACACCCTCTATAACATGTATATCCTACACTATACACCCACTCTAACCTGTATATCCTACTCTATGCACCATGCACCCACTCTAACCGGTATATCCTACTCTATACACCATACACCCACTCTAACCTGTATATCCCACACTATACACCATACACCCACTCTAACCTGTATATCCTACACTATACACCATACACCCACTCTAACCTGTATATCCTACACTATACAACATACACCCACTCTAACCTGTATATCCCACACTATACACCATGCACCCACTCTAACCTGTATATCCTACACTATACACCATGCACCCACTCTAACCGGTATATCCTACTCTATACACCATACACCCACTCTAACCTGTATATCCCACACTATACACCATACACCCACTCTAACCTGTATATCCTACACTATACACCATACACCCACTCTAACCTGTATATCCTACACTATACACCATACACCCACTCTAACCTGTATATCCTACACTATACACCATACACCCACTCTAACCTGTATATCCTACACTATACACCATGCACCCACTCTAACCTGTATATCCTACACTATACACCATGCACCCACTCTAACCTGTATATCCTACACTATACACCATGCACCCACTCTAACCTGTATATCCTACACTATACACCATGCACCCACTCTAACCGGTATATCCTACTCTATACACCATACACCCACTCTAACCTGAATATCCCACACTATACACCATACACCCACTCTAACCTGTATATCCTACACTATACACCATACACCCACTCTAACCTGTATATCCTACACTATACACCATACACCCACTCTAACCTGTATATCCTACACTATACACCATACACCCACTCTAACCTGTATATCCTACACTATACACCATGCACCCACTCTAACCTGTATATCCTACACTATACACCATGCACCCACTCTAACCTGTATATCCTACACTATACACCATACACCCACTCTAACCTGTATATCATACACTATACAACATACACCCACTCTAACCTGTATATCCTACTCTATACACCATGCACCCACTCTAACCGGTATATTCTACTCTATACACCATACACCCACTCTAACCTGTATATCCCACACTATACACCATACACCCACTCTAACCTGTATATCCCACACTATACACCATGCACCCACTCTAACCTGTATATCCTACACTATACACCATACACCCACTCTAACCTGTATATCCTACACTATACAACATACACCCACTCTAACCTGTATATCCCACACTATACACCATACACCCACTCTAACCTGTATATCCCACACTATACACCATGCACCCACTCTAACCTGTATATCCTACTCTATACACCATACACCCACTCTAACCTGTATATCCTACACTATACACCATACACCCACTCTAACCTGTATATCCTACACTATACACCATGCACCCACTATAACCTGTATATCCCACACTATACACCATACACCCACTCTAACCTGTATATCCTACACTATACACCATACACCCACTCTAACCTGTATATCCTACTCTATACACCATGCACCCACTCTAACCTGAATATCCTACACTATACACCATGCACCCACTCTAACCTGTATATCCCACACTATACACCATGCACCCACTCTAACCTGTATATCCTACACTATACACCATGCACCCACTCTAACCTGTATATCCTACACTATACACCATACACCCACTCTAACCTGTATATCCTACACTATACACCCACTCTAACCTGTATATCCTACACTATACATCCTACACTATACACTGCACATAGTTTGTGTGTCAGGGTAAAATATAGGGATTATTATTGGTTCTCTTTCTATAGAACATAAATACCATGTGATAATAATCTGTAATAAACAGGAATGGATTCTACAAACAACAGTTTATGGAATATGGATCATGAAGGTGCCATATTTTGGTCTCAGACTAAAAGTGGTAATCATCATAACTCTGCAGCATTAGCAGAAACCGATACTAAAGACATAAGGCTCTCTACCTCTAATCAGATAATTCAGTTAGTTTTTCTGCCTCGTGGGCAGTTGGTGAAAAATAGAGTCATAAAAAACCAGAACTTTACTAAGCAACATAGTTGGCAGGAGGGGAGAGGTGTGGGGGGTGGGTGGGGGGTTGGTGCCCCAATATGAATAAAACAGCAGTTATAATCTTTCATATCAAGGCTACATTTTTATAGCAAATCAGACCCTTACCGCTCTTTGCTAGACATTTTGGCAATACAAGCAAAAGCACTCCAGCTGACTAACCCAAAGCCCGTTTTGAAATCAGTATTTTTTTCCTTCTGTGGTCCTCATAATGTTTCCTATTCTGCAGTCAGCTTGATGACATTTAGAAAAAAGTGCCAAAGAAACAGTTACTGCCAGATTTTATATTTCAGTAAACAGACAGCATTTCCAATGTAACAAACAGCAACATTTTCCCACATGTAAAAGCTCTCATAATTTGAAGAAAAGTGCAAATCAAGCACTATTACTGCAGCTGGCAGTGGAAGAAATGTATTTCTAATTCCAAAGATATTCAAATTCATGGAAGGACACTGGACATGAAAAAAAATTATTACCCAGAATTCCTTGCTGGGTGAGAAACTTAAATTTTTAACTGCACAAGTGAGTCCAAAGATAATTTTTTACCCCATCCCTCCCTCAAAATACGAGAAAGAAAGCGATCCAAGCTCAGATGAAATGCAGAGACTGGGGGGGGTGGAGGGCTTTCTCCCGTTGCCGTGACAGCAACTCTGATCTCTCTACCATCTCACTTCGGCGTCCATTATTCATACGCCTTTCATCTTCCCCACCTTTGATCAAAGCGGTCCGACTCCCGAAATAGAAATATTCCCGTCTAGAAACTCGCAGGATAAGTGCCAAGTCCCACCAAGACACAAAAGCTCGTGGAGGAGGCTCCATTGTTGATGGAACAGAAAAAATGCGACATTAGGCCCATTCAAGACCAATTTGACCTGATGAGTTTCTACAGTATTGACCAGTCAAGTAAGGAGATTTTTTATTTAGATTTAAAGTGGAAGAGATGCAGCAACATTTGGAGATTCTCCATTACAGCTTCAGCCATGTTTTACAGTACTTGGACTGTATACAGACACAACAATGTGTAATTTATTATTCATATGGGAAATGTAGTTTATTGCAACTGAGCCAAGGTCCATCACTCCAAGTTTAGCCATCTGCTCAGACTGAATCAACAGCTGCTCCGTCTTCATTAATCTATTGCCTATCGATTACAGTGACACTTAGCGGTTATTACTGAATGTAATCCATTATAGATGTCATCAACGGCTACTAAATTAGCTTGACACCCCCCAGTATAAAACTCTAAAGAGCACTGTCAGTTTTAAAACCACACTTTGTTTCACGTACGATAGAAAGGTGCTCTGGAACAGTGCGCACTATTAGACTAAGAATGTTAAAACCAAACTTAATGAATACAAGAGAACTGAGATGAGAAATGGCTAATTCACAAAACGTGTCCACTGCGATGAAAAGCATTTCGACACGGAGGATGGCTCATCTGAGTTTGGAATATTAAAATCCCCAAAGCCCAAATCCCGCACACTGCTACAAGAAATGGATCAAAAGAGATCAGAAACTGAAGCTTGTACAAAAATATATTGTTACATAATAAAGTGCAATATTGCAAATGTGCAAAAATATTCTTCAGATCCTTCATCATGCTCTTCTGGACCACGCTTCTGGACTGCTCTTCTGGACCACGCTTCCGGACCACGCTTCTGGACCACGCTTCTGGACCACGCTTCTGGACCACGCTTCTAGACGCGCTTCTGGACTGCTCTTTGGGGCCGCTCTTCTGGACTGCTCTTTGGGGCCGCTCTTCTGGCCTGCTCTTTGGGGCCGCTCTTCTGGCCTGCTCTTTGGGGCCGCTCTTCTGGACCACGCTTCTGGACTGCTCTTTGGGGCTGCTCTTCTGGACCACGCTTCTGGACTGCTCTTTGGGGCTGCTCTTCTGGACCACGCTTCTGGACTGCTCTTTGGGGCCTGCTCTTCTGGACCACGCTTCTGGACTGCTCTTTGGGGCCGCTCTTCTGGACTGCTCTTCTGGACCACGCTTCTGGACCACGCTTCTGGACCACGCTTCTAGACGCGCTTCTGGACTGCTCTTTGGGGCCGCTCTTCTGGACTGCTCTTTGGGGCCGCTCTTCTGGACTGCTCTTTGGGGCCGCTCTTCTGGACTGCTCTTTGGGGCCGCTCTTCTGGCCTGCTCTTTGGGGCCGCTCTTCTGGACTGCTCTTTGGGGCCGCTCTTCTGGACTGCTCTTTGGGGCCGCTCTTCTGGACCACGCTTCTGGACTGCTCTTTGGGGCTGCTCTTCTGGACCACGCTTCTGGACTGCTCTTTGGGGCTGCTCTTCTGGACCACGCTTCTGGACTGCTCTTTGGGGCCTGCTCTTCTGGACCACGCTTCTGGACTGCTCTTTGGGGCCTGCTCTTCTGGACCACGCTTCTGGACTGCTCTTTGGGGCCGCTCTTCTGGCCTGCTCTTTGGGGCCGCTCTTCTGGACTGCTCTTTGGGGCCGCTCTTCTGGCCTGCTCTTCTGGACCACGCTTCTGGACTGCTCTTTGGGGCCGCTCTTCTGGCCTGCTCTTTGGGGCCGCTCTTCTGGACTGCTCTTTGGGGCCGCTCTTCTGGACTGCTCTTTGGGGCCGCTCTTCTGGACTGCTCTTTGGGGCTGCTCTTCTGGACCACGCTTCTGGACTGCTCTTTGGGGCCGCTCTTCTGGACTGCTCTTTGGGGCCGCTCTTCTGGCCTGCTCTCTTCAATTAAATACCCTCCTCCACGCATTTTAGTTTCAGTCTCCAGAATTGAACCAGGTCAAAAATGAGCCAACAAGCACAGGACAAAAATATTGAAAGATTCTGTATGGAGGAATGGATCCCCCTGAATATGAATGAGATTCTGAGAATTTGTATGAATCTCATATTCATATTCATATTATTTAAGCCAGCCTCCACTGTGTGCCCCCAGGAGCAGAACTGGGAAATGCTGAGCTACAGTAGGTTGCATGTATGTTACTTAAAATTAATTCCTCTGACTGTTTCTCTGACTGGGCCAGTGAGTCATGCGTGTTCTCCTGGCCAGCAGAGTAATCAAACACATCTCAGAAACGCCTCTCAGTTCATTTCCGGCCCGGTATTCCACAGCATATCTGAGGAGAGGCCGGGTCTCTGAGCTGCTCACCCTTTCACCTGTGTGGTGAAATCACATCACCTATATAGCAGTGGAGGTGTTTTGGGCGTATGATACTGAAATACCACCACCCCCCCCCCCCCCTCTGCACCAATGGGGTTTTTCCCCTTTATCTCCTAATGCGGGGAGACTCATTACTCTCCACTGGCTCAGCTCAGTGGACCTGCTATGCCTGAAGACCATTTGGTTGGTAGTTTAGGTTGTAGTTTACCATTATGGGTGATATCGACATTTCAGGCTGGTAGGTACAATTAAATGCAGGAAATACTCCCAGAACAGCCTTTCTTTGTCAGAAAAAAATACAAATCACAGATATCAACATATTATACATATATCATTGTCATCATATATACAAGGTCCAGCCATCTCACCCGCACACACAGACATACACCTGCCTGCCTGCTAAATGTAAATACAGATGTAAATGTATACTATATATATACACACTTACCCAGCATGCCGTGGGAGGGGGGGGGGTAAAGTGTGTTTTATCTCCTTATTGTGAAATGTGCTCAACACTCATGGCCGGAAGAAAGACTATTATTATTGTATAAATCCTTGGGCAACACACTATCTTCAGGTGTCTCTGATACTGTAGGCTGTACACTGTATCTTGCGGTAAAAACATCAATAATCGGACTTGTATACATCCTCCTACTAACAGATGGACAAGAGCAAAAACAGACTGTAATCTTACACCGGCAGTACGGAGCACGATGTGTGTTAACCTCGCCAGGTTCCTCTGGCAGTGCTGAGGTAAGCGACTACATGGCGGTTTATATCCAGGCTGGCGGAGGATGATGTGTCTTATCAACATTCATATCTGTACACAAAACCAAATAAACAAACAAATTAACATGCATCTCCCAGCTGTGGCAAATGAAAAACGAGGCACCAGTCATATAGGCCTACAGTAATTGGTAGCATCAACAATAATCAATTATGTCTGTTATGTTCAAATATCAGACAAGGGAGGAATATATTTAACTTAATTTTAGAGCGTGTTTTTTCCCCAATCCAGTTTTTCATTGCACTGTAGTTTTTCAATGGCTCAAACCTGATTTTCAAGCCAAAACGTTAGCGCTCCATAAAGTATGCCGATAAGCGGAATTGAATGTTTTTGTCCATGGAAGCATCTCTGTTCCATTATGTACACTTGTTTAGATGTACAGGGAGATATGGCGAGCTGCAGCACACGTCGCACGTTGACTGTCTCGATGTGAAATCGTGTTAGGAAAGAAATAAGGCTCATGTGACATGGTTTTTGCTTTTTCTACTATATATTTAAGCCTTACATTTACTATTTAAGCCCTTATTTTCCAAACGAAATATCTGCAAAGTGAGCATATGCTGCAGCAAATCAGCTTCACACAGTCGAGCTGAATATGCAACACTGCAAAGCAGCTTCACACAGTCGAGCTGAATATGCAACACTGCAAAGCAGCTTCACACAGTCGAGCTGAATATGCAACACTGCAAAGCAGCTTCACACAGTCGAGCTGAATATGCAACACTGCAAAGCAGCTTCACACAGTCGAGCTGAATATGCAACACTGCAAAGCAGCTTCACACAGCCGAGCTGAATATGCAACACTGCAAAGCAGCTTCACACAGCCGAGCTGAATATGCAACACTGCAAAGCAGCTTCACACAGTCGAGCTGAATATGCAACACTGCAAAGCAGCTTCCAGGTGTGTCTCTACCAGCATCTTTATTGGTCTTCTTTATCATTTATTCTTTCACATTCACACCAGTGTACAACATTCTGAAGTTAGATTTGTACGTCTGAGAAAACATTTACTGGCATTACATTACATTACATTACAGGTATTTAGCAAACACTCTTCTCCTGAGTGACTTACACAGATTTATTTATTTATTTATTTAGTTTTAGCATTTGTACATAATATCCATTTATACAGCATGTATTTAGTATCTTGCTCAGGGGAACTACCTGAACCCTTTGGGTTACAAGCCCAGTTCCCAACCCATTATACTACACTGCTGCCCTTTGGGTTACAACCCATTATACTACACTGCTGCCCTTTGGGTTACAACCCATTATACTACACTGCTGCCCTTTGGGTTCCAAACCCATTATATTACACTGCTGCCCTTTGGGTTCCAAACCCATTATATTACACTGCTGCCCTTTGGGTTCCAAACCCATTATACTACACTGCTGTCCTTTGGGTTCCAAACCCATTATACTACACTGCTGCCCTTTGGGTTCCAAACCCATTATATTACACTGCTGCCCTTTGGGTTCCAAACCCATTATACTACACTGCTGTCCTTTGGGTTTGAAACCCATTATACTACACTGCTGCCCTTTGGGTTCCAAACCCATTATATTACACTGCTGCCCTTTGGGTTCCAAACCCATTATACTACACTGCTGCCCTTTGGGTTCCAAACCCATTATATTACACTGCTGCCCTTTGGGTTCCAAACCCATTATACTACACTGCTGTCCTTTGGGTTCCAAACCCATTATACTACACTGCTGTCCTTTGGGTTCCAAACCCATTATATTACACTGCTGTCCTTTGGGTTCCAAACCCATTATACTACACTGCTGCCCTTTGGGTTCCAAACCCATTCTACTACACTGCTGCCCTTTGGGTTCCAAACCCATTATATTACACTGCTGCCCTTTGGGTTCCAAACCCATTATACTACACTGCTGCCCTTTGGGTTCCAAACCCATTATACTACACTGCTGCCCTTTGGGTTCCAAACCCATTATATTACACTGCTGCCCTTTGGGTTCCAAACCCATTATACTACACTGCTGCCCTTTGGGTTCCAAACCCATTATACTACACTGCTGCCCTTTGGGTTCCAAACCCATTCTACTACACTGCTGCCCCAGTCATTTTAAACTTCTTACTTACTGACCTCATAGTGTAAAAACGTAGCTTCTGTTTTTTAGTGCTTGTAATCATCTCATGACTTGTGAAGGTCAAAAACCCGTCATCTTGTTCCTCCTGAGAGTTGATTGCCTTTTCCCATGGTGATTGATGACTCATCGGTTTTACATGCGTGTTATGTCATTTTAGTACCCCAGTGAAACGGGTCACAGGAGGCCACAATACAGCTCCCTAGAATTTATTTCATTTTGTTACGAGTTTAATTAAAATAACCATGAGGACAGAATCTGATTTTCTTCATACAATACAAGTAATTACTATGTTGTTTATTTTATACAACCTTCTTGCTTATATTCATCAAGGGTGTGAATACTTTTGGAGAGCACCGTAAATCTAAAACCAATGTAACTACTGTGTAGACGACATGTACCATTTTATTGGTCAATGAATACGGATTATGTTTGGGCTAATTTGCATTTTCTGTTGTGCAGTATAAATTATTAAACTTGTAGCAAAATCAATACAAGTTCTCTCAGGAAATCAGAAGGAGAAAAAAGTGTGCAATTATAGCGCAATCAATATTGCATCAGCAGTGACTTACAGTTGGATATATACTGAAGCAAGGCAGGTTAAGTATGTTGCCCAAGGGTACAGTGGCAGTGTACTTCCTGGGAATCAAACCTGAAAACTTAAAGTTACAAACAGATTATAGTACACTGCAGCCTATAATAGACTGCACTGTACACAGCACAGCCAACAGAATGGCCACAAGCCAAAATATTCACAAGTGTGATATAAAAATGCGTTGTTTCAAATTCCAAGCATCACCATTCAAATGATCCTGGCTTTGGAGCTCTGGTGAGTTACGATACGCCTTAATTTCCAGCTGAGGAGGAGACGGGAAAACTTCCGCTGTCAAAACAAACGCTTAGACACAGCATGCAGTGGAAAGAACCGCGCTGTAACTGCGGGAAATGTTGAGGCTATCTGCACTTTGCTGCTCCCAGCACAAATACATCATATAAACTGAGCCTGAGGTAAAAGCCACAAGTCCTACAGGAGAATGCAGTGTGGGGCAGGAGAATGCAGCAGGAGAATGCAGTGTGGGGCAGGAGAATGCAGCAGGAGAATGCAGTGTGGGGCAGGAGAATGCAGCAGGAGAATGCAGTGTGGGGCAGGAGAATGCAGCAGGAGAATGCAGTGTGGGGCAGGAGAATGCAGTGTGGGGCAGGAGAATGCAGTGTGGGGCAGGAGAATGCAGCAGGAGAATGCAGTGTGGGGCAGGAGAATGCAGCAGGAGAATGCAGTGTGGGGCAGGAGAATGCAGTGTGGGGCAGGAGAATGCAGCAGGAGAATGCAGTGTGGGGCAGGAGAATGCAGTGTGGGGCAGGAGAATGTTCCTCTCAGACACACAGGGCTTGTGTAGCAGGAGCACCACACTCTTCCTCTCAGACACACAGGGCTTGTGTAGCAGGAGCACCACACTCTTCCTCTCAGACACACAGGGCTTGTGTAGCAGAAGCACCACACTCTTCCTCTCAGACACACAGGGCTTGTGTAGCAGAAGCACCACACTCCAAGAAGCACCAATCAGCAGCCGGCTTGCTAAGGGCTGCCACCATATACAAAGGGGGATAGTAAAATAGCGAGCTAATAATAGCCAAGAGGGGCTCCGGAGAGCGTAGCCAGTCTCCCGGTAAAATGCCATAACCCAATTCACAAATGTTCCAGAACTTATTGAGGAGAAAGAGAAACCACAATAAAACATTTTTTAATGAACTCTTCCATTCCATTCATATTCAGTTAATTATTCATTCATTCATTTATGTATTTTTTATTCCTGTTTTTTTCCCATCCACTCACATCTACAATCCGTGCATGAGTCATTGCCTCTTATGAACCCAGTCCTGTGTGTGTGTGTGTGAGTGTGAGTGTGTGTGTGTGAGAGTGTGTGTGTGTGTGTGAGTGTGTGTGTGTGTGTGAGTGTGTGTGTGTGTGTGTGTGTGTGGTATACACCGTATACTGCTTTTACTACTGGCCATACATGTGATAATATGACTTGAAATGACAATCACATAAAGTTCAGCATCACTCTTCTTCTTCTGTATTCTCTTCTTCACCCCCAGAGTGGAGTCAGAGAGCAGCTGGTCAAGGCCCTCCAGGACTGGAGTTAAACCTGCAGACACTGCGGCCCTCCAGGACTGGAGTTAAACCTGCAGACACTGCGGCCCTCCAGGACTGGAGTTAAACCTGCAGACACTGCGGCCCTCCAGGACTGGAGTTAAACCTGCAGACACTGAGGCCCTCCAGGACTGGAGTTAAACCTGCAGACACAGCGCCCCCTCCAGGACTGGAGTTAAACCTACAGACACTGAGGCCCTCCAGAACTACAGGAGTTAAACCTGCAGACACTGCGGCCCTCCAGGACTGGAGTTAAACCTGCAGACACTGCGCCCCCTCCAGTACTGGAGTTAAACCTGCAGACACTGCGGCCCTCCAGGACTGGAGTTAAACCTGCAGACACTGTGGCCCTCCAGGACTGGAGTTAAACCTGCAGACACTGTGGCCCTCCAGGACTGGAGTTAAACCTGCAGACACTGTGGCCCTCCAGGACTGGAGTTAAACCTGCAGACACAGCGCCCCCTCCAGGACTGGAGTTAAACCTGCAGACACTGCGCCCCCTCCAGTACTGGAGTTAAACCTGCAGACACTGCGGCCCTCCAGGACTGGAGTTAAACCTGCAGACACTGCGGCCCTCCAGGACTGGAGTTAAACCTGCAGACACTGCGCCCCCTCCAGTACTGGAGTTAAACCTGCAGACACTGCGGCCCTCCAGGACTGGAGTTAAACCTGCAGACACTGTGGCCCTCCAGGACTGGAGTTAAACCTGCAGACACTGTGGCCCTCCAGGACTGGAGTTAAACCTGCACTGTGGCCCTCCAGGACTGGAGTTAAACCTGCAGACACTGCGGCCCTCCAGGACTGGAGTTAAACCTGCAGACACTGCGGCCCTCCAGGACTGGAGTTAAACCTGCAGACACTGCGGCCCTCCAGGACTGGAGTTAAACCTGCAGACACTGTGGCCCTCCAGGACTGGAGTTAAACCTGCAGACACTGCGGCCCTCCAGGACTGGAGTTAAACCTGCAGACACTGCGGCCCTCCAGGACTGGAGTTAAACCTGCAGACACTGTGGCCCTCCAGGACTGGAGTTAAACCTGCAGACACTGCGGCCCTCCAGGACTGGAGTTAAACCTGCAGACACTGAGGCCCTCCAGGACTGGAGTTAAACCTGCAGACACTGCGGCCCTCCAGGACTGGAGTTAAACCTGCAGACACTGTGGTCCTCCAGGACTGGAGTTAAACCTGCAGACACTGCGGCCCATTTAAAAATGTTTACTGCACTATCACATGAACCCTGAGTGACAGATAAATACTGAACTTTTCAAATGTACAGTAGTTTAGGAGGGAGCTCCCCAGAATAGAGGGTACATAGATGGGTCCAGATCACCCTCTATCTGAACCCATAAACATGAGCAAGATAATGAAGACTAAACCACCTTTCACACATTAACATCCCTCAGTATTATACTCATAAGTAGTCACCATGTGCAATAAATGATTTATACTTCACATGGTTGGACTAATATTCCAAATGTGGTAAAACACTTTTTAATAAGGGATGATTGTGGTCATTCTAGGAAAAAAAAAAAAGATTCAGAGCAGGTAGCAAATTTGTGTGGATTATCCTGTTGTCTTTATGCTGAACTTGACTGGCATTTGCACAGAAAACGCAGCTTCGGAGCTGGGACAGAACGCAGTTTAGGAGCTGGGACAGAATGCAGTTTAGGAGCTGGGACAGAAGGCAGTTTAGGAGCTGGGACAGAACGCAGTTTAGGAGCTGGGACAGAACGCAGTTTAGGAGCTGGGACAGAATGCAGTTTAGGAGCTGGGACAGAAGGCAGTTTAGGAGCTGGGACAGAAGGCAGTTTAGGAGCTGGGACAGAACGCAGTTTAGGAGCTGGGACAGAATGCAGTTTAGGAGCTGGGACAGAATGCAGTTTAGGAGCTGGGACAGAACACAGTTTAGGAGCTGGGACAGAATGCAGTTTAGGAGCTGGGACAGAACGCAGTTTAGGAGCTGGGACAGAACGCAGTTTAGGAGCTGGGACAGAACGCAGTTTAGGAGCTGGGACAGAATGCAGTTTAGGAGCTGGGACAGAATGCAGTTTAGGAGCTGGGACAGAATGCAGTTTAGGAGCTGAGACAGAAGGCAGTTTAGGAGCTGGGACAGAACGCAGTTTAGGAGCTGGGACAGAACACAGTTTAGGAGCTGGGACAGAACGCAGTTTAGGAGCTGGGACAGAACGCAGTTTAGGAGCTGGGACAGAACACAGTTTAGGAGCTGGGACAGAATGCAGTTTAGGAGCTGGGACAGAACACAGTTTAGGAGCTGGGACAGAACACAGTTTAGGAGCTGGGACAGAAGGCAGTTTAGGAGCTGGGACAGAATGCAGTTTAGGAGCTGGGACAGAACGCAGTTTATGAGCTGGGACAGAAGGCAGTTTATGAGCTGGGACAGAACACAGTTTAGGAGCTGGGACAGAACGCAGTTTAGGAGCTGGGACAGAAGGCAGTTTAGGAGCTGGGACAGAACGCAGTTTAGGAGCTAGGACAGAATGCAGTTTAGGAGCTGGGACAGAACACAGTTTAGGAGCTGGGACAGAACACAGTTTAGGAGCTGGGACAGAAGGCAGTTTAGGAGCTGGGACAGAATGCAGTTTAGGAGCTGGGACAGAAGGCAGTTTAGGAGCTGGGACAGAACACAGTTTAGGAGCGGGGACAGAAGGCAGTTTAGGAGCTGGGACAGAACACAGTTTAGGAGCTGGGACAGAAGGCAGTTTAGGAGCTGGGACAGAACACAGTTTAGGAGCTGGGACAGAAGGCAGTTTAGGAGCTGGGACAGAACGCAGTTTAGGAGCTGGGACAGAACGCAGTTTAGGAGCTGGGACAGAAGGCAGTTTAGGAGCTGGGACAGAACACAGTTTAGGAGCTGGGACAGAAGGCAGTTTAGGAGCTGGGTCACCATTACAGCGGGGAAGGCACACACAGAGACCAGCAGTATTAATGAATTGTAATCAGTTGTTTGTGTAGCTGTTGTAGAAAAAGCAATAACTTCATATCTAGTGTGTGCCCTGGAGGATGGCAACGTCGAGTATAAAAACCAACAACCTGTGCGCTGTCGTCACGGCAGCAAAGTGCCTTCAGCCTCACTCGTTCAGCCTTATGCTGGGCCCACACAGTGTCAGGAGTGTAGGAATTACACTCCATCAGTGTAAAAATGTACTCTGCCCGAGCTGTGTTTACACAGAGCGTTTTACTGTCAGAGCAAGAAATGTCAAAAACAACAAACGCCTTGAATTTAACTTTTGTGTACACATTAAATGATGCACCATAAAGTTAATGTATCCATTATGTATCGGCCGTAATAGCATCTTGCATGATAAGTTACAGCCCGTTCCTTAAATGGTGGCAAATCTTTGTCATTGTAGCCTAATTTACTTTACTTTACAATATGTACAATAAATAGGCCCATCGCCACATGTAGGCTAATCAACAGCTGTAGGTATCTACTATAATGCCTTTTTATTGTGTGGAATTTAAATTATAAAAATTTTTGCAAGCTAGTCGCTTCATTCACGTGCGCATGTGCAAGTTCTCATGTGACCATATAATATAAGGAGACAACTATTACAAGATTAGCATAGTAACCACTTAACATCATTTATTAAAGATTATTTAAGAAAAGAAAATTGTATGTGTGTTTGCGTGCTGGGGAAAGCAAGTCTTTACTCTGGTCCAGTACTACTACTGCTACCAGAAACCATTAACATGGTCGTTGTAATTGTTTATAGTAGTAGATGTAGTTCATGTCAGAGATTACAAATTCAAATGGAGAAAGAGCATATATTGTCCGGCTTTAAAAGCAGAATCAAAACCTACGGGCTCATAAGATACGTAATGCTCGTTATTTTATGAAATCAAAAATCACATGGAACTGCAATCAGTCGCTATTTGAACAGGGTCTCTGCGCGACGTGGTTTCTTCAGACAGATTCCAGTTTTGAGCGACACTTTCTGCCTTTTTTCCTATTGTGCGCTGTCCATGGTTCTGAAGTCAACGCACAACACAAGTTCTCAGTACTGGTAGCAATATTTAAATGTTCTTATTTGCATAACTACTTTCAATAAACTCCCCGCAGTCTGAGTAAATGGCACATATGAGTTTCCCCATTCCGAATGAAACAGACGTGCTGTAGAACATGTACGGAATGAAACAGACGTGCTGTAGAACATGTACGGAATGAAACAGACGTGCTGTAGAACATGTACGGTTCATTCCCTCCATTCTCTACGTGCATTCTGCATTTAAGATCTTTTTTGGCCAGAATCATTAAGGTCTATGATTCGCTATGTTATTGAATTTTTTGTAACTTGGAATCAATGGCAATCAAATGGTGGTTTAGAGGGAAGACAGGAAGTCATTTGTTTATCCTGAATAGCAATAAATTTCTCTTTGGCCTAATAAACTGGCAGCAGATTCAGCATAAACTCTAAATGTCTGTAAAGTTCCCCTAGTCAGCTTCTTTATTCATATTTGTGACCCGCTCTACAAAAATGTGTCTGAAAAAAAAGCAGTTGTGGGGTCATTTTTTTTCTGAAAATAATTTTAAAAAACTTTTACACATCAGACTAATTTTCGTAGAGCGGGTCACATTTAATATTTAACCTTAATTTAACCATAAAGTCCCACTCAGATATAGAATCTCTTTATTAACAGTCCTGAGACAGACGGATGTGTAAAGCTTGCCTGAAGATGTCAGTAGTTGCGTACAGACAAAGCCCACTCTCTTAATCAGATGCCTGATCAGTGAAGCCCAGCCCATCTGCAGCTCTACAGCTTTTCAGCAGCTTCCAGTTCTTGGCCCGGCTTCAAAGTGAAGGCCTGAGGCCTACACGGCTGTGGCAGACTCTCTCTGCCTCCATAAAGCAGTAGCAGACCCCTCTATTCCCACTCACATTCTCACTCACATTCCCATTCCCACTCACATTCCCATTCCCACTCACATTCACATTCCCACTCACATTCCCACTCACATTCGCATTCCAACTCACATTCACATTCCCACTCACATTCGCATTCCCACTCACATTCCCATTTGCACTCACATTCCCATTCAACAGCAGGGCTGCTCTATTCCCACTCACATCCATTCCCATTCCACAGCAGGGCCACTCACATTCTCATTGAACAGCAGACCCGCTCCATTCCCAATCACATTCCCATTTTGGCTGCCTGGTCCCTCAGGCTCTTTCTCTCTCCAGTTTATGCAGAGAGACACGCTGCTTTATTTTTCTCTTTCAGATCCTGGTGTTTCTGCCTTTGGTGGATTTTGTAAATCACATAATCTGGCAACCAATGATTTTCTCAAAACGATTTCCTCCACATGGCGGCACGGTGGTGTTGATGAATGATGATGATGATGATGATTTCCTCCACACCCAAACACAACTGTGTGTTTTTGTTTTTTTGTTTGTTTACATTTGGGGAATATTATAACTGAAAGCCTATCTGAAGGAAACATTAATGCACAGTTTTAACACTTTGAAAGCTTCACAATATCTCATGTGGTGGAATTAGGATGTAATTTGAGCCAAAGCAGATCTATTGTAAGAGACTGTAAATGCAGTTACACCGTATACAGGCTAAACCATGAGTGCAGGCACTCCATTGGGTCCATTCATTCATTCATATGCTTCTGTATTTGAAAGTGTCCAGAAACCTCAAAACACATTTGATGTACTCGAATGTTAGAATGATATAAGCATTAAATATAAAATGTTTTACCAGGTAAATATCAGGCAAGTCAAGGGCACTTTTGAATCATTAAAAAATATTTGCCCTTGAGTTATGCGGGAGTTGACCAGAATGTTTAATCTGATCTGCTTCAGAGCCACATCAGTGGGTTTAGAAGGACATAATGGATCTGCTTCAGAGCCACATCAGTGGGTTTAGAGGGACATAATGGATCTGCTTCAGAGCCACATCAGTGGGTTTAGAGGGACATAATGGATCTGCTTCAGAGCCACATCAGTGGGTTTAGAGGGACATAATGGATCTGCTTCAGAGCCACATCAGTGGGTTTAGAGGGACATAATGGATCTGCTTCAGAGCCACATCAGTGGGTTTAGAGGGACATAATGGATCTGCTTCAGAGCCACATCAGTGGGTTTAGAGGGACATAATGGATCTGCTTCAGAGCCACATCAGTAGGTTTAGAAGGACATAATGGATCTGCTTCAGAGCCACATCAGTGGGTTTAGAGGGACATAATGGATCTGCTTCAGAGCCACATCAGTGGGTTTAGAGGGACATAATGGATCTGCTTCAGAGCCACATCAGTGGGTTTAGAGGGACATAATGGATCTGCTTCAGAGCCACATCAGTGGGTTTAGAGAGACATAATGGATCTGCTTCAGAGCCACATCAGTGGGTTTAGAAGGACATAATGGATCTGCTTCAGAGCCACATCAGTGGGTTTAGAGGGACATAATGATCTGCTTCAGAGCCACATCAGTGGGTTTAGAGGGACATAATGGATCTGCTTCAGAGCCACATCAGTGGGTTTAGAGGGACATAATGGATCTGCTTCAGAGCCACATCAGTGGGTTTAGAGGGACATAATGGATCTGCTTCAGAGCCACATCAGTGGGTTTAGAAGGACATAATGGATCTGCTTCAGAGCCACATCAGTGGGTTTAGAGGGACATAATGATCTGCTTCAGAGCCACATCAGTGGGTTTAGAGTGACATAATGGATCTGCTTCAGAGCCACATCAGTGGGTTTAGAGGGACATAATGGATCTGCTTCAGAGCCACATCAGTGGGTTTAGAGGGACATAATGGATCTGCTTCAGAGCCACATCAGTGGGTTTAGAGGGACATAATGGATCTGCTTCAGAGCCACATCAGTGGGTTTAGAGGGACATAATGGATCTGCTTCAGAGCCACATCAGTGGGTTTAGAGGGACATAATGGATCTGCTTCAGAGCCACATCAGTGGGTTTAGAGGGACATAATGGATCTGCTTCAGAGCCACATCAGTGGGTTTAGAGGGACATAATGGATCTGCTTCAGAGCCACATCAGTGGGTTTAGAGGGACATAATGGATCTGCTTCAGAGCCACATCAGTGGGTTTAGAGAGACATAATGGATCTGCTTCAGAGCCACATCAGTGGGTTTAGAGGGACATAATGGATCTGCTTCAGAGCCACATCAGTGGGTTTAGAGGGTTGAAACTCAGAGATGAAAGGCCTGATTAAAGGCCATTAAAGCACAGACTTGAACATGATCCTTTATGGCCACAAAGATAAAGATAAACCAAGAGATGTTACTTCCTTCCTTATCTGTGTTACTTCCTTTGTTTTCTGTGTTACTTCCTTTGTTTTCTGTGTTACTTCCTTTGTTTTCTGTGTTACTTCCTTGATTTTCTATGTTACTTCCTTTGTTTTCTGTGTTACTCCCTTCCTTTTCTAGCTGCATTTGTGGCGCATAAATAACGGATGAGTCTTAGCACTTTGACTAAATTTGGAATATATTCAGAAATGAACAATGTGCAGATTAATATTAACATAGAGATTACAGGGTTTTAATGGCCATAACTACAACACAGTGTCCTTCTCAGGACTGTGAGTGACACCCCCCTCTACAGATGTTTCTCCAGGCCATGGCATTTCAAGCTTAAGTCCTGGGGGGCTACAGGTGACTGTGCATACATTTCAGTACTAAAGTAATTAATCAAGTCATCGATTAGCTAAAGAGTCCACACACTTCATTTCCAATGCCTGAACCACAAAAAACTCAGTGGCAGACTTGGCTCTTGAGCTAATTTACACATGCAGTCCCTGGGCAGGTAGAAAAACAGGTTGAGATGGTTCAGGTGAGCTGGGTCAGGTCAGGTAGGACAGTGAACAGGTGAGATGGGTCAGGTCAGGTAGGACAGTGAACAGGTGAGATGGGTCAGGTCAGGTAGGACAGTAAACAGGTGAGATGGGTCAGGTCAGGTAGGACAGTAAACAGGTGAGATGGGTCAGGTAGGACAGTGAACAGGTGAGATGGGTGAGATTGGACAGTAAACAGGTGAGATGGGTCAGGTAGGACAGTGAACAGGTGAGATGGGTCAGATTGGACAATAAACAGGTGAGATGGGTCAGATTGGACAATAAACAGGTGAGATGGGTCAGGTAGTACAGTAAACAGGTGAGATGGGTCAGGTAGAAGAGTAAACAGGTGAGATGGGTCAGGTAGTACAGTAAACAGGTGAGATGGGTCAGGTAGGACAGTGAACAGGTGAGATGGGTCAGGTAGAAGAGTAAACAGGTGAGATGGGTCAAGTAGAAGAGTAAACAGGTGAGATGGGTCAGTTAGTACAGTAAACAGGTGAGATGGGTCAGGTAGAAGAGTAAACAGGTGAGATGGGTCAGGTAGTACAGTAAACAGGTGAGATGGGTCAGGTAGGACAGTGAACAGGTGAGATGGGTCAGGTAGAAGAGTAAACAGGTGAGATGGGTCAGGTAGAAAAGTAAACAGGTGAGATGGGTCAGGTAGGACAGTGAACAGGTGAGATGGGTGAGATTGGACAGTAAACAGGTGAGATGGGTCAGGTAGGACAGTGAACAGGTGAGATGGGTCAGATTGGACAATAAACAGGTGAGATGGGTCAGATTGGACAATAAACAGGTGAGATGGGTCAGGTAGAAGAGTTAACAGGTGAGATGGGTCAGGTAGAAGAGTAAACAGGTGAGACGGGTCAGGTAGTACAGTAAACAGGTGAGATGGGCCAGGTAGTACAGTAAACAGGTGAGATGGTTCAGGTAGAAGAGTAAACAGGTGAGATGGGTCAGGTAGTACAGTAAACAGGTGAGATGGGTCAGGTAGAAGAGTAAACAGGTGAGATGGGTCAGGTAGAAGAGTAAACAGGTGAGATGGGTCAGGTAGTACAGTAAACAGGTGAGATGGGCCAGGTAGTACAGTAAACAGGTGAGATGGGTCAGGTAGTACAGTAAACATGTGAGATGGGTCAGGTAGTACAGTAAACAGGTGAGATGGGTCAGGTAGTACAGTAAACAGGTGAGATGGGTCAGGTCAGGTAGGACAGTAAACAGGTGAGATGGGTCAGGTAGGACAGTGAACAGGTGAGATGGGTCAGGTAGAAGAGTAAACAGGTGAGATGGGTCAGGTAGTACAGTAAACAGGTGAGATGGGCCAGGTAGTACAGTAAACAGGTGAGATGGGTCAGGTAGTACAGTAAACAGGTGAGATGGGTCAGGTCAGGTAGTACAGTAAACAGGTGAGATGGGTCAGGTAGGACAGTGAACAGGTGAGATGGGTCAGGTAGTACAGTAAACATGTGAGATGGGTCAGGTAGTACAGTAAACAGGTGAGATGGGTCAGGTAGTACAGTAAACAGGTGAGATGGGTCAGGTCAGGTAGGACAGTAAACAGGTGAGATGGGTCAGGTAGGACAGTGAACAGGTGAGATGGGTCAGGTAGAAGAGTAAACAGGTGAGATGGGTCAGGTAGTACAGTAAACAGGTGAGATGGGTCAGGTAGTACAGTAAACAGGTGAGATGGGTCAGGTCAGGTAGTACAGTAAACAGGTGAGATGGGTCAGGTAGGACAGTGAACAGGTGAGATGGGTCAGGTAGTACAGTAAACAGGTGAGATGGGTCAGGTAGAAGAGTAAACAGGTGAGATGGGTCAGGTAGTACAGTAAACAGGTGAGATGGGTCAGGTAGTACAGTAAACAGGTGAGATGGGTCAGGTAGAAGAGTAAACAGGTGAGATGGGTCAGGTAGTACAGTAAACAGGTGAGATGGGTCAGGTAGTACAGTAAACATGTGAGATGGGTCAGGTAGAAGAGTAAACAGGTGAGATGGGTCAGGTAGTACAGTAAACAGGTGAGATGGGTCAGGTAGAAGAGTAAACAGGTGAGATGGGTCAGGTAGGACAGTGAACAGGTGAGATGGGTCAGGTAGTACAGTAAACAGGTGAGATGGGTCAGGTAGAAGAGTAAACAGGTGAGATGGGTCAGGTAGTACAGTAAACAGGTGAGATGGGTCAGGTAGAAGAGTAAACAGGTGAGATGGGTCAGGTAGTACAGTAAACATGTGAGATGGGTCAGGTAGTACAGTAAACAGGTGAGATGGGTCACGTAGAAGAGTAAACAGGTGAGATGGGTCAGGTAGTACAGTAAACAGGTGAGATGGGTCAGGTAGTACAGTAAACAGGTGAGATGGGTCAGGTAGAAGAGTAAACAGGTGAGATGGCTCAGGTAGAAGAGTAAACAGGTGAGATGGGTCAGGTAGAAGAGTAAACAGGTGAGATGGGTCAGGTAGTACAGTAAACAGGTGAGATGGGACAGGTAAGAAGGTTGCTATGAACGAGGGGCTCATTTTCCCCACACTGCAGGAAATACAGTAACTGCTTTGGGCTCTTGCAGTTTAGTGCAGCATAAGAATGTAAACCTACAATTCAGGTCCCAGCACATAATAAACACCATCCGTCTCATCACGGAAAGGCGAAAGAAACTCCACTGCTAACACACACACCGACACGCTCCTACACACCCCCAGCCCAGACACACCACACAGATTCATCACTGCGCACCCCCCTGCGCACCCCCCAGCGCACCCCCCAGCGCTCCCCCTGCGCACCCCCCAGCGCTCCCCCCAGCGCACCCCCCTGCGCACCCCCCAGCGCTCGTCAGCATTGTTGGAGTCGCGTGGCGCTAACTGCTAGTCCCTGAAGCTGTCTCAGGAGATGAGAAAGCACTTCCACTGACTTTAGGACACGCAAAGTAATCAAAGTGTCTCTTAAGCCACCCATCTCTTTCTATTGTAAGTAGAGGTAGGCGGTTGCCAGTACATTAAATAAACCCCCACTTCCTGCGCTCGCTGACACCCCCACACATTTTGGGAACAGCAGTCATAACGTTTACACTGTAAGTCACAAAGCTTATTGAACTTGATATTTTATTTTATCGTGATTAAACCAATTATTTGTTCATTTCTATATGAAATGCTGGTGTTTGCTATGTTTTGCTCAGCTCAAGATGAGTAGAGGCAATAATGCCCTGTTAATTAAATGCCCTGTTGAGTAAGATACTTAATTAAAGTACCTTATAGCCTCATGCAAACAACTCATTTGTTATAAAACATTAATGAACTCTACATGCCGTGGTGCTTCAGTATAATCACTGAACAATTGACCTGTAGTTGAAGGGCATGTTCACTGTATACCCAACATCAATCCACCGCTTCCTTTTAAGGGCATGTTCACTGTATACCCAACATCAATCCACCGCTTCCTTTTAAGGGCATGTTCACTGTATACCCAACATCAATCCACCGCTTCCTTTTAAGGGCATGTTCACTGTATACCCAACATCAATCCACCGCTTCCTTTTAAGGGCATGTTCACTGTATACCCAACATCAATCCACCGCTTCCTTTTAAGGGCATGTTCACTGTATACCCAACATCAATCCACCGCTTCCTTTGCTTCCTTTTAAGGGCATGTTCACTGTATACCCAACATCAATCCACCGCTTCCTTTTAAGGGCATGTTCACTGTATACCCAACATCAATCCACCGCTTCCTTTTAAGGGCATGTTCACTGTATACCCAACATCAATCCACCGCTTCCTTTTAAGGGTACAACCATTGTTCTTGCTGTTTATTGTTATTAATGTATTTTTATTACTTATGTCCTAATTAAGTAATTGTAGTTGAATGTCAGAGTCGAAGCAACAGCAGCTAGCTAGTAGCCTAAGGTCAGGAATCTGTTGTAGATTTATAACTATCTCTTTAGCACACAAAGCTTTATACATCAAACACATTCTAACTTGAGCATATGATTCTCACAAATGACTCGCAAATCAACGTGAAATTGCACGTATTTTCAGTACATTTAGAATATTCCATTTACATAAGAGCAGGTCCATTGCCTCGGGTCTCGCTATGCGTTAATATTCGAGTGACCAAAGGTTCTGGAATGCTGGCTGTATCGGTCACTGTGCTGTGGACACTGCTGGGGCTTTTATGTTGAACACATGCATCCACCAAGGATTTAATTTAAACAAGTCATTATGTCTGTACAATGTGGTGCATAGGAGGTAGACGGCTCGACTTGCTCTTCTGACATACACATTCCTGTAATCTTTTCCCGTAAAACCTTTTTTAAACGATGATCTCTCCAACAGGGTGAAAGGGTTGAGATGCACAACACATAGGCTAATCCACTGAGTCTACACCAAGTGCCAGTTCCACGTGAAAATGTTTTCTTAATGCTGCAAACCAGCGTGACTGTGCAAAAGCGTACGTTGAATTGTAATTGCACACGCCGAACAATAGCACAAGCCAATATAATAGCAGAAGACCTGACGTGACAAAAAGCAATCTAACCCCCTCTACACTAATACACTGATTAATACGTTTTTTAGACGGCTTGATTCTCCTCCGAACGCAGCTCAGCCCAGCCAGGTCTTCATAAGATCTCCTGGTGATTTAGGAAATGTTTAAACTTTACAAGCAATCCAATGTTGCATTACGGATTCCCTCTGTACCCAGATACTATATAACTTGTAAAGCCTTGAATTCACTCTGGCATGGGTGACAGCACAGAAAACTATCTTAAGTGTGAAGCATAAAACTTTGCTTCAAGAATTCTGTGATATAAAATACCTTTAATATGACAGATGACACGTCACAAAATACCTTTGACAGGCTTTGCTTATAAAAGCGAAAATATGCAATGCCAAAATGAATTAATGTTTGCAAAAAAACACAAAACATTTCTTTGTGTTGAGACAAAATTGGAATGCACCTTTTAGGAGTTATGCATGTTATACAGATTAAAATTTAAATCATATAATTTCACAAACCTTGGTATGCCACCAAATACCAGCCCCGCCCCCCCCCAAACATGCTCACACAGTAATTAGATTCACTGCTCCTTCATTTAAAAGGTCACAGTCTCATTGAGAAGTGGTCTGGTCTGGTCTTGTCAAATCATGGCCACTTAACAGCACAGCCCCGGTGCTAATAGATCCGCAAGAGAGACATTAATGCCCCCTCACGGTGCTAATAGATCCGCAAGAGAGACATTAATGCCCCCCTCACGGTGCTAATAGATCCACAAGAGACATTAATGCCCCCCTCACGGTGCTAATAGATCCACAAGAGAGACATTAATGCCCCCCTCACGGTGCTAATAGATCCACAAGAGAGACATTAATGCCCCCTCACGGTGCTAATAGATCCACAAGAGAGACATTAATGCCCCCCTCACGGTGCTAATAGATCCACAAGAGAGACATTAATGCCCCCCTCACGGTGCTAATAGATCCACAAGAGAGACATTAATGCCCCCTCACGGTGCTAATAGATCCACAAGAGAGACATTAATGCCCCCCTCACGGTGCTAATAGATCCACAAGAGACATTAATGCCCCCCTCACGGTGCTAATAGATCCACAAGAGAGACATTAATGCCCCCTCACAGTGCTAATAGATCCACAAGAGAGACATTAATGCCCCCTCACGGTGCTAATAGATCCACAATAGAGACATTAATGCCCCCTCACGGTGCTAATAGATCCGCAATAGAGACATTAATGCCCCCCTCACGGTGCTAATAGATCCGCAAGAGAGACATTAATGCCCCCCTCACGGTGCTAATAGATCCACAAGAGAGACATTAATGCCCCCCTCACGGTGCTAATAGATCCACAAGAGAGACATTAATGCCCCCTCACGGTGCTAATAGATCCGCAATAGAGACATTAATGCCCCCCTCACGGTGCTAATAGATCTGCAAGAGAGACATTAATGCCCCCCTCACGGTGCTAATAGATCCACAAGAGAGACATTAATGCCCCCCTCACGGTGCTAATAGATCCGCAAGAGAGACATTAATGCCCCCCTCACGGTGCTAATAGATCCACAAGAGAGACATTAATGCCCCCCTCACGGTGCTAATAGATCCGCAAGAGAGACATTAATGCCCCCTCACGGTGCTAATAGATCCACAAGAGAGACATTAATGCCCCCCTCACGGTGCTAATAGATCCACAAGAGAGACATTAATGCCCCCCTCACGGTGCTAATAGATCCACAAGAGAGACATTAATGCCCCCTCACGGTGCTAATAGATCCACAAGAGACATTAATGCCCCCTCACGGTGCTAATAGATCCACAAGAGAGACATTAATGCCCCCTCACGGTGCTAATAGATCCACAAGAGAGACATTAATGCCCCCCTCACGGTGCTAATAGATCCACAAGAGACATTAATGCCCCCTCACGGTGCTAATAGATCCACAATAGAGACATTAATGCCCCCCTCACGGTGCTAATAGATCCACAAGAGAGACATTAATGCCCCCTCACGGTGCTAATAGATCCACAAGAGAGACATTAATGCCCCCTCACAGTGCTAATAGATCCACAAGAGAGACATTAATGCCCCCTCACGGTGCTAATAGATCCACAAGAGAGACATTAATGCCCCCCGCACGGTGCTAATAGATCCACAATAGAGACATTAATGCCCCCCTCACGGTGCTAATAGATCCGCAAGAGAGACATTAATGCCCCCCTCACGGTGCTAATAGATCCAAAAGAGACATTAATGCCCCCCTCACGGTGCTAATAGATCCGCAAGAGACATTAATGCCCCCTCACGGTGCTAATAGATCCGCAAGAGAGACATTAATGCCCCCTCACGGTGCTAATAGATCCGCAATAGAGACATTAATGCCCCCTCACGGTGCTAATAGATCCGCAATAGAGACATTAATGCCCCCTCACGGTGCTAATAGATCCGCAATAGAGACATTAATGCCCCCTCACGGTGCTAATAGATCCGCAATAGAGACATTAATGCCCCCTCACGGTGCTAATAGATCCGCAATAGAGACATTAATGCCCCCTCACGGTGCTAATAGATCCACAAGAGAGACATTAATGCCCCCTCACGGTGCTAATAGATCCGCAAGAGAGACATTAATGCCCCCTCACGGTGCTAATAGATCTGCAATAGAGACATTAATGCCCCCTCACGGTGCTAATAGATCCACAAGAGAGACATTAATGCCCCCTCACGGTGCTAATAGATCCACAAGAGAGACATTAATGCCCCCTCACGGTGCTAATAGATCCACAAGAGAGACATTAATGCCCCCTCACGGTGCTAATAGATCCACAAGAGAGACATTAATGCCCCCCTCACGGTGCTAATAGATCCACAAGAGAGACATTAATGCCCCCTCACGGTGCTAATAGATCTGCAATAGAGACATTAATGCCCCCTCACGGTGCTAATAGATCCACAAGAGAGACATTAATGCCCCCTCACGGTGCTAATAGATCCGCAAGAGAGACATTAATGCCCCCCTCACGGTGCTAATAGATCCACAAGAGACATTAATGCCCCCTCACGGTGCTAATAGATCCACAAGAGAGACATTAATGCCCCCTCACGGTGCTAATAGATCCGCAAGAGAGACATTAATGCCCCCCTCACGGTGCTAATAGATCCGCAATAGAGACATTAATGCCCCCCTCACGGTGCTAATAGATCCACAAGAGAGACATTAATGCCCCCCTCATGGTGCTAATAGATCCACAAGAGACATTAATGCCCCCCTCACGGTGCTAATAGATCCACAAGAGACATTAATGCCCCCCTCCCATCTAGACATTTAACGGTGGTTAACAGGCAAAGAGAAAAATCTTTTAAATCTCAATTTAAACACTTTAACACTTCTGCGTCAATCAGCTTCAATCATCTGCTGTAGATAGAGGTCTTCCTGTGTGTGTTTTCTACTCGTGGTTTTAAAACGACATGTCCCATGCTCACTGGCGAGGTATAAGGAAAAAAAAAATCCATACGGTAAAAAGAAAAGAAAAAAGAAAAAGGCACATTCCTGGAGGGGGCAGAATCATGCTGAACCAATCAACCAGCAGCACGTTCTCGCCCAGTATTATAAAACCCTCGACACTTCCACTTGGGAGGATGTGACGCAGCAACAAAACAACACGAGTAGAGACTCGAACCAACGGGGAGGAGCAAGGGAGGGAGCGGAATTATTTTTTAATTGGACCGCACTTGCACTCGGACATTCGCCAGAGCCAGTGCCGCCAGCAGACCATCGACAAATGAGTTTGTGCAAAACTTTCCAATAAATTGCATTGGACAGCAAGCTCCAGCCAACATCTCAATTTGTATTCTGGCAAAAGAGCAAACTAGAAAATGATTATCAATTAATTTATTGATAGACAGCACTTTAAAATACCTCATAAGCAGGAATGGGGAATAATACACTTGTATGTTACAAAATACCTCAGAATCAAATATATTAAAAACATCAATCAAAACGGTGGATGCATAGCCTAGATTGCTTTGGAGGTGGCACGGAAGTATAAAACATAAAAGAGACGAGCGACCCGTATTGAATATGAAATCCAAGCAGAATGTATTTTAAAAGGCTATTGCCCATAAGCTTGCACTGGCTCATTTGCTGGATAGTCGCTGAACGGCAGCGGGCCTATTTATTTAGCTAGTTATCGTTAACTGGCCTGAAATAATCATTCTAATACTGAATCCTAGTAGGATAACATGAAACTTTTTGCTGTAGCTACGTTTTAAAGTGATTTTATCAAACCACTAAATCAATGTTATTTCCTAATTTATTCAACATTTCAATCGTGTAATAAAAAAACTTTCGCTTATACTTGAGTGCCGCTTTCTCTATTTTTAAGATTTTTCCCGGAAGATATGTAAAGGCATTAAATTTTTACTTCTGAAACAGGAAGCTTGGGGTTACAGTGAAGCATTCTGGGCAATTTCACTGCCCGAAGTCTGCAGTCTTGCCGACTCGTTCCCTCGAGCCAAATCGAGTATCGAGGGACTCATTTCACGTCCTTCACTTGCATTTCTGACAGATTGGCCCGCACTCGCCCTTGGCAACGCCCAACTTCCGGTTTCTAAAGGGATTCCCCCAAGTGGAAGTGGCGAGGGGAAGTGCAGGAGGGCATTTAACGGATTGGACCGCAGCCATACTGTTACCAACAGGGTGCGCCCTCTGGCAGTCATGAAAGTAGGGCAGGAAATTGTGCAACCCGCCAGCGGTGGAGAGGACAAACAGCTCCATCTTCAAACACCAACGACTTTCAGCCCAGTATATGAACATACTAAACCCTTATGGAAATACACTGCTTACATACTGAAACAAAACATTATCAAGATCACAAGTGATATTGGAACTCTTCAAAATATGAGCGAGCATACTAATTATTACCACTTTCACAAATGGCAGGATATCTTTTAAAATACATTGCTGTGAAATTATTTTCTCATTTTTAAAATGACATTTCAGATATAATGCTGTATATTCCTTTTCTGTAAGGCACACAGCATCCAATCATTTCCCAAGGACAGACCCTCCCTGCATTTAGCCTGAGCTGCATCCCTATATTGCCAGAGAAAATAACTGTTGCTATCATTACATTACAGCTAAATTATTAGCTCTGGTATCCAGAGGGAGTCACACAGTGGAAAGCATCAGGAATAGAAAAGTGCAGCAGTGCTACAGGGAAAGAACAGTATACACATCCATAACCAATACCTGCTCAAATGAATATAACATACAGTATACACATCCATAACCAATACCTGCTCAAATGAATATAAAGTACAGTATACACATCCATAACCAATACCTGCTCAAATGAATATAACATACAGTATACACATCCATAACCAATACCTGCTCAAATTAATATATAGTACAGTATACACATCCATAACCAATACCTGCTCAAATTAATATATAGTACAGTATACACATCCATAACCAATACCTGCTCAAATTAATATAAAGTACAGTATACACATCCATAACCAATACCTGCTCAAATTAATATAACATACAGTATACACATCCATAACCAATACCTGCTCAAATTAATATAACATACAGTATACACATCCATAACCAATACCTGCTCAAATTAATATAACATACAGTATACACATCCATAACCAATACCTGCTCAAATTAAAATATAGTACAGTATACACATCCATAACCAATACCTGCTCAAATTAATATATAGTACAGTATACACATCCATAACCAATACCTGCTCAAATTAATATAAAGTAAAGTATACACATCCATAACCAATACCTGCTCAAATGAATATAAAGTAAAGTAGACACATCCATAACCAAGTACAGTAGCTCATCAAACCAACAATTATGATTCACTTCAGTACATTACAATACTTTTTTTTAGCAATGCATTTTAAAAAATTACAGCTATTCCAGAAAAAATGCAGCAAAAATGTAAATTTCAGTAGAGATGCTTTGCTCAGTCCTTCTGTTTCATAAGTAGAGGATTAGCACAAAATAAGCACAGTCATTTTTCAGAACCAATTTTTTAAATGTGTTGCTTCTACAAATTGAATAGTGCATCTACCTCTAAAACATCGAGTGGCAAAAGTTTGGCAAACAAGCTCTGCTTTATCGTATTAAAAAATAAAATGGGGCATCGGCAAAATCTCGACATAAAAATCCCATTTGTTAATTGTACAGATGAGAGTGGAGTGGAGCAGGATCAATATGCATTTAGAACATTCTCCCTTTTCCCTCTCCAAGCCAATGCAACAGAGCATCATCGCGTCTGTAATACTTATAGGGCTGGTGGGAGAATAGCTGCTTAAAACCCACTCTGCATTTAAGTCCCATGGCCCCTGCCTACGTCTTCATCCTCTGAGAAGAGCTGTTTGAGTCCCATGGCCCCTGCCTACGTCTTCATCCTCTGAGAAGAGCTGTTTGAGTCCCATGGCCCCTGTCTATTTCTTCATCCTCTGAGAAGAGCTGTTTGAGTCCCATGGCCCCTGCCTATTTCTTCATCGTGCCGTGCTATTTTAGCATAAAGAGCTAGGCCCTGCTACGTTAGCATAAAGAGCCAGGCCATGCTACGTTAGCATAAAAAGCCAGGCCGTGCTACGTTAGTATAAAGAGCCAGGCCATGCTATGTTAGCATAAAAAGCCAGGCCATGCTACGTTAGCATAATGAGCCAGGCTGTGCTACGTTAGCATAAAAAGGCAGGCCGTGCTACGTTAGCATAAAGAGCCAGGCCGTGCTACGTTAGCATAAAAAGCCAGGCCGTGCTACGTTAGCATAAAAAGCCAGGCCGTGCTATTTTAGCATAAAAAGCCAGGCCGTGCTACGTTAGCATAAAGAGCCAGGCCGTGCTACATTAGCATAAAGAGCCAGGCTGTGCTACATTAGCATAAAAAGCCAGGCCATGCTACATTAGCATAAAGAGACGCTGTGTTAGCATAAATAAGTACCTACTGCATCTGGCAAAAATCTCTTTTTAATGCTCTAATTTTGAAACTCACTGTAATTAGTAGCATTAACCCAAAATGTGGCTGGGGAAACTGATTTGTTAACTAGTAGGTAATTACTGGGGGGAATGAGATCTCTCAATAACAATAAGAAAGACATCAATTGGGCGGTTTCTCCTCAATCAGAAGCCCAACCCTTTCATTACCTGATGTAACGAGCCGTAAAGTCCATATCTAGCAGCCTGGCTAATGGTATGAGTGAATGACGATGCACAAATGCGTGTGCGCCTACTCCACGCCTCTCACATTAAATTACACCAGCGGCCTACAGAGCCTCCAGGCCAGGCTCCAGCACTGCTAGACACGCTGGGTAACTGCATTTCTGCCACACCAATCACAGAGTGCATAGCACAGCCTCATGGGGGTACCAGAACAAATGCCAGGGGCAAATATGTATTTTAAATATGTTAACTTTTCATACACCAGTAAGATCTGAGAGACAAAAAAAAGACCTGTTACTGTAATTTAATTCAGATTATTAGTAAAAACTGATGTTTGTATTGCTCTAGGACAATAATGTCCTTTAGATTGTTCCGTTTTATTGTGTAACAGTTTTCATACCATAAAATCTTGTTACCATGACATGCCTACGTCACAATATGGCCATATCACCACCGTGAGGATAAGGGCTGACTGAGTGAGCAGATGTTCTACTCAATCTAAACAGTTCTACTCAATCTATAGTTTCAGGGGTGAAATCTAAACAGACTATTATAGTTTCAGGGGTGAAATATAAACAGACTATTATAGTTTCAGGGGTGAAATCTAAACAGACTATTATAGTTTCAGGGGTGAAATCTAAACAGACTATTATAGTTTCAGGGGTGAAATATAAACAGACTCTTATAGTTTCAGGGGTGACTTAGGGACTTTCAGGGGTGACTTAGGGACTTTCAGGGGTGACTTAGGGACAGTTTAGAGAAGGACTCAGCAGTGCTACTTTATCTCTCTGATCAAAGAGGGTTCCTTTGCATTTACTTTACACTTTTATATTCAAAGAAAGAAATAACTCCTTGTAGCGTGTTGCATTCATATCGTGTGCGGGACCTTTTTATCAAGCTTCTTTCTTCAGTTCTGGAGTGTGTCTCATTATTTCAACATTGTAAAAATAATATAATATAATATATAATATTTATAATGGTTGCGTTATTTTAGCCATTATTGTACAAGCTTTCCACAGAGATGGCTGAAGCAACAGATGACAATTCCAGTTCTGCATTCATGAAGTGCCTTCACCTGTCCATAACCTAATCTTATCCATTATGAGCTAAAAGGGCAAAACTGATCCCAGATCAGGGCCTGTGTTCATATACTCATAGTTCCAGATCTAGATTCAGGCTGTCCATAACCTAACCGTGTCCATTATGAGTAAAACAAAACTGATCCTAGATCAGCCTTCGGACACTTTATTACTGTGGGCCCCGATCTTGGTTAGGTTTGAAGGTACAGAAGCGCAGTAACAAGAGGCCTATTACAAGCAGAGACTAAGACCATTACAACCAGAACTCACCGCACTGTAACACGCTCTATGAGAGACTAAGACCATAACAAGCGGAACTCACTGCACTGTAACATGCTCTATGAGAGACTAGGACCATTACAAGCAGAACTCACAGCACTGTAACACGCTCTGTGAGAGACTAAGACCATTACAAGCAGAACTCACAGCACTGTAACACGCTCTGTGAGAGACTAAGACCATAACAAGCAGAACTCACAGCACTGTAACACGCTTTTTGAGAGACTAGGACCATTACAACCAGAGCTCACAGCACTGTAACACGCTCTATGAGAGGCTAAGACCATTACAAGCAGAACTCACAGCACTGTAACACGCCCTGTGGGAGACTAAGACCATTACAAGCAGAACTCACAGCACTGTAACACGCTTTTTGAGAGACTAGGACCATTACAACCAGAGCTCACAGCACTGTAACACGCTCTATGAGAGGCTAAGACCATTACAAGCAGAACTCACAGCACTGTAACACGCCCTGTGGGAGGCTAAGACCATTACAAGCAGAACTCACAGTACTGTAACAAGCTCTGTGGGAGACTAAGACCATTACAAGCAGAACTCACAGCACTGTAACACGCCCTGTGGGAGACTAAGACCATTACAAGCAGAACTCACAGCAGTGTAACATGCTTTGGGAGAGATGCTCACAACCCTCAACCCCACTCTCCACAACACAGAACAACAACCCACTATCAACACAGAGCAATCACCATCCCATAAACCCAATGGAATGTTGCCACGACACCAATGCAATGCAAAGCATAAATTCCTCACATACAGCGCAGCCGATAATGAACTAATAACCCAGCCGAACCCCTATCTAACAGCAGATAAATAAATAAGAAATTGACTTATTTCTCTTTTGAGAAAAGCTGTGCAGAAACACTGGGTTATGTGCTGGTTTTCGTCTGTGATATGAATGATTTTTTAACATCTTCTCTAGCTTCTCTTTTTTGAACACAATCCCTAAAATAAAATGGTTACTGTTCTTGAACCCCTTTGACTACAGGCATAATCCTGGTCTGTTTCGTAGGGTACCTCTTGGGAGTTTGTTTTCCAAGAGTCAGAATTACTGAAACAAAATGACACTGTGGAAGTGAAGTTTTTTTTTTCTTGCCTACAAGATTTATTAATAAATTTTTTTGCCGGCATAAGGATACTCACTTTACTGTTATTCATGCTGTCTGTGAATTTTCATGGAACACACAGAACATACCGAGTCGTCGTTTTGATTGAGCCTGTTTTGTGTCATGTTACAAAATAAGGAACTGTTGTTGCTATGACATTGAGGTCGTAACATAGCTTATAATGATAGAATCGTCAGTTTTAGCATTTCAAACAGTATATTGAGTGACCAGATTATCATCATCATCATCCATCAACCCGCTTATTCCTTATTCAGGGTCACGGGGGGTGCTGGAGCCTATCCCAGCACGCATTGGGCGAGAGGCAGGAATACACCCTGGACAGGCCGCCAATCCATCACAGAGCACTCACACCATTCACGCACTCATTCATACCTATGGGCAATTTAGAGTCTCCAATTAGCCTAACCTGCATGTTTTTGGACTGTGGGAGGAAACCGGAGTACCCGGAGGAAACCCACGCTGACACGGGGAGAACATGCAAACTCCACACAGAAAGGCCCTCGGCCGGGATTCGAACTCGGTACCTTCTTGCTGTAAGGCGACAGTGCTAACCACTGCACCACCGTGCCGCCGTGAC
The DNA here is from genome assembly GCA_022702515.1 of Ilyophis sp. 1 JC-2022. Classification (NCBI taxonomy): domain Eukaryota; kingdom Metazoa; phylum Chordata; class Actinopteri; order Anguilliformes; family Synaphobranchidae; genus Ilyophis; species Ilyophis sp. 1 JC-2022. The sequence continues at coordinate 113,344,704 of CM040396.1, forward strand.
CAGATTATTTCACAGTTAAATTTCACAGTTAAAAAAACTCAATTAAAGCAAATAAACTAAATAGTTTACTAAACTATATATTATAGTTAAACTACGATATTTTCTCCACACAATGGATTCTATTTATGTTTTTGCTTCGGCCCATTTTGATTCTAACGCTAAATCGTCCTTATAGAACTTATGTGTGTTTGCCAAGGTCCTAGAACAGAGCCCTGGTGGCTCGGAAGGTGATGGGTTTTGGGTCTGATAAAACGATGGGTTTTGGGCCTGATAAACTGATGGGTTTTGGGCCTGATAAACCGATGGGTTTTGGGCCTGATAAACGATGGGTTTTGGGCCTGATAAACCGATGGGTTTTGGGTTTCACTGTTGATCAGGTTCCTGGGCTGGTACTGGTCTCCAGTAGGATGTGCAACCCAAACACAGGTGATCCAGTCTGTAAGGACTACACATAGGATCCTCAAATCCAATGCCTGTCTAGAGAGAATGACGGTAATCATGGCTGTCTCTGTCTATCATTAAAACGAAAAGACAGGACAACCTTGAATTAATCTGGAAAATCAATCCTTACGTTCGGCTCCCGATTGTTAATTGATCCGTGGCACGGCCCGGTGGGACCACGTGGGTGGTTAAACCATGCCGGTCCTGAATAAGGATGCAATGGTATGAGATTTTGATGGTATGGTAACCGCTTCAGAAAATATCACGGTTCACGGTTTCACAGTATTACACAATTGTTACTGTTTTACAACAACACTTTAAGAAATTAAAACACAAGCTTTTTTGAGTGAACAAAAGCTTTATTGTATTTTCACAATGGTATTATGTCCTGCGAAGATATGTACTTTATACTGAAAGCAAAAATTTTAATTACTTGAAAAATATATTTTTTTAAACTTAAATGGAAGTATGCATATCTATATCTCCCTTTTAAACAAAATAAATGAGGAGGAATGAAAGACCTTTTTAAAGCAAAACGTGTGTGTCTGTTGTGTGTGTTTAATGACAGCTGAGTGAGAAGGAAATGTCATGGATTGAACGCTCTTACGCAAGTAGCCATCTCATTTTCCATTGAGTTGCGTTTGTGCTAAAATAACTTGTAGAATTCAAAACCTTAGATAAGCAAATGTCTTCGGTATGATAACCATCCATTTTCATACCGCGGTATACCATGAAACCAGTATACCGCTGCATCCCTAGTCCTGAATGAAACCAAAATGCTAATTCCTGAAAAAAAGGGCAGTCCGTATCGCCAGAAGAGTTTGGCTCTGTGCACACGAGCTTGAGGGCCTTGGAATGAAGAGCACATTGAGATTCAGGACCGATAGCGTGTTCTTCCATTAATCTTCTTTTCTTTAAGATGCACATCTTACCGCTGAGAGTCACAGATTATTTCTGGACTTGCTTTCCTGCAGTAGTATTCTGGGTAATCATGAAAACCCTGAAGAACACCGGAGCCTGAGGAATATGTGATTATTCCAAATGTTGCCATGCCTAAAATATACCCCCCCCCCCCGTGATGCTTCAGCCCCCCGATGCTTTCCCCCTCTTTTACGATTCTACCTGAGGTTCTCCCTTTCCTCCTCTTTTACGATTCCACCTGAGGTTCTCTCTTTCCTCCTCTTTTACGATTCTACCTGAGGTTCTCTCTTTCCTCCTCTTTTACGATTCTACCTGAGGTTCTCTCTTTCCTCCTCTTTTACGATTCTACCTGAGGTTCTCTCTTTCCTCCTCTTTTACGATTCCACCTGAGGTTCTCTCTTTCCTCCTCTTTTACGATTCCACCTGAGGTTCTCTCTTTCCCCCTCTTTTACGATTCCACCTGAGGTTCTCTCTTTCCCCCTCTTTTACGATTCCACCTGAGGTTCTCTCTTTCCTCCTCTTTTACGATTCTACCTGAGGTTCTCTCTTTCCCCCTCTTAAAATAACGTCATCGCAGTTGTGATGTGAAGAAAAACTATTGAGGGTAAATCGCTGCTAATGTTTCCAAGTCAACCAGGTGCTGTACACTTATAGGGTCTGATAATCTTCAGGCTCACACACCCAATCAAACCTCCTCCTGTTTCACAGCCCCATCCTGTTATGTGATTAGGCATTTCCTTATGAAAGCACGCCATAAAAATCCTATCAGTTCCCTGAAATGATGCTGGGAACAGCAGCACACGTTACAGGAAGAGGAAATAAAAGAGACACACAGAGGCCTGGTAGTGAAAGCAGCCGATCGATCGTACCGCGGACTGAGCCACGCTATTAGGCTAACCACTGCCATAATTACACAGCAACTACTTTGAATGTCTTATTGATGTACCATGTCCCAGGGTTAGCACAGAACAAAAGCAAGAAGTCAATGTGTAATTAGCTGTCCATAGAATGCAATTAACAGATCTTTGTCGATATACAGTTCAGCACTCGTTAACACAAAGGCCCGTTTCCAAGGGAAAAGCTCCCCTCTGCTCATCCTTTTACATTTAGCAGGAAGATACCATACGAAAAGTGAAAGTGGGGGATAACTTTTAAAGAATTCAATGTTTCTTGTTCTTTCTCCCGTGGGGTAATCCCCTACTCCCCCAGTTAATCACCCACTGTAATTGGCCTTACATTTCATTTGCGTCTCCCCCACCACAGAGACAAGAGCTGCTTATTAATGGGTATTGCGCTCCAGTGAGATAGCCCTTCTCACAAATTATACATGAATATCATCTGTCTACATGACAGCCACCATAAAAATGCCCACATGAGAACGGGGTCCTGGAATAAGGAAATAAATTAGCACAAATGTGGGTTTTTATAGCGCACTTCACAAGAAAAAGAATGAATTGGGGTATGTTGCCTGGATACAGACACGAATGATCATATCTAATAGCGGTTCATCCTATACAAATGTCAGTATCAAATAGGCACGATTATCCCATTTATTTTTTCAAAATATATGACTGTCATTGTAAACTGTTTTATCCAAGGAACCAATGTAGCTCTTCAGAGACAGACCAGATACAGCACTGTGCTTTCAACCAAAAGAATGGACTTGTGTGCACAAGGTCACTGTGTGCGTCTCTCCCAATCAATATACACACAGCCACACATTACCCACAAACCCAAGAGCTACTGTAGCACCGATGACACATGACCCTCAGCCAATGGGCCAAGCAACCTGCAGAAATGCAGCGCAGGTTTATTTATATATTTTTAACCTTTATATAAACAGGGTAGGTTGACGGAGCAGGAATGCCCGTTTACAGCAACAGTTAGCTTAACCTGCATATCTTTGGCTTATATTTCTGCCGCGATCACCTATCTGGCTGTGCTGCATTCAATTTAATTTCAATCAATTCAGGAAATTGATTTTTCAATTAATTAATTCAATTTCAATTCATTACACAAATTGATACAGAACTGACCCCAACCGTGGCCTGTAAATGATGAGACCTGATGCTTATTTTTGCCTTTGATGTTTAAAAACCGCTTCCTTTCCAATAAATCAAACCTGATTGTCAATTGAATTTATAGTGAAAATGACACCTGATGAAGCATTAATTTGCAGGAGGGTTCAACATTTTCATGAATTACCAGTGAAAGCGTTTGTGTTTCTCCACAGTCCTAAAGCATCACCTGGAAGTTATTACAGAGCGACGTACACAGATACAAAAATTTACATACAATGAATTTATGCAGCTGAATATTTATTGAATCTATTTAGATTGAGTACCTTTAGCTCAAGAGTACAGCAGCAGTGCCCCAGCTAGGAATTGAACCTACAAACTGAGTTACAGGCCCATTTCCCTAACAAGTGTACATTATATAACAGTACAATCACAGAACAGACACTATTATATAGCAATTTGCAGAACCAGCTGCCCAGAAGTGGCAGAATGTCTGAGTGTTGCGTAGAGAGAAAGCAGCACTACAGAGTAGCATAAAGGCTTTGGATAAAAGCGTCTGCTAAATGAATGTAATGTAATGTAATGTTTTGATTTGATGTGAGCTGATATAGGAACCAGTGGAGGAAGATGAGAAGGGGGGTGACATGGCTGAGTCTGGGGAGGTTGTAGACCAGAGAAGCAGGGAGTGTAGAAGATGAAGCAGGGAGTGTAGGAGATGAAGCAGGGAGTGTAGGAGAGGAAGCAGAGAGTGTATGAGATGAAGCAGAGTGTAGGAGAGGAAGCAGAGAGTGTATGAGATGAAGCAGTGAGTGTATGAGATGAAGCAGGGAGTGTATGAGATGAAGCAGGGAGTGTAGGAGATGAAGCAGGGAGTGTATGAGATGAAGCAGGGAGTGTAGGAGATGAAGCAGGGAGTGTAGAAGATGAAGCAGGGAGTGTATGAGATGAAGCAGGGAGTGTAGGAGATGAAGCAGGGAGTGTAAGAGAGGAAGCAGAGAGTGTATGAGATGAAGCAGGGAGTGTAGGAGATGAAGCAGGGAGTGTAGGAGATGAAGCAGGGAGTGTAGGAGATAAAGCAGAGAGTGTATGAGATGAAGCAGAGAGTGCAAGAGATGAAGCACGGAGTGTAGAAGATGAAGCAGGGAGTGTAGGAGATGAAGCAGGGAGTGTAGGAGATGGAGCAGGGAGTGTAGAAGAGGAAGCAGAGAGTGTATGAGATGAAGCAAGGAGTGTAGGAGATGAAGCAGGGAGTGTAAGAGAGGAAGCAGGGAGTGTATGAGATGAAGCAAGGAGTGTAGGAGATGAAGCAGGGAGTGTAAGAGAGGAAGCAGGGAGTGTATGAGATGAAGCAGGGAGTGTAGGAGAGAAAGCAGAGAGTGTATGAGATGAAGCAGAGAGTGTATGAGATGAAGCAGGGAGTGTAGGAGAGGAAGCAGGGAGTGTAGGAGATGAAGCAGGGAGTGTAGGAGATGAAGCAGAGAGTGTAGGAGATGAAGCAGGGAGTGTAGGAGAGGAAGCAGGGAGTGTAGGAGATGAAGCAGGGAGTGTAGGAGATGAAGCAGGGAGTGTAGCAGAGGAAGCAGGGAGTGTAGAAGAGGAAGCAGTGAGTGTATGAGATGAAGCAGTGAGTGTAGGAGATGAAGCAGGGAGTGTATGAGAGGAAGCAGGGAGTGTATGAGATGAAGCAGGGAGTGTAGGAGAGGAAGCAGGGAGTGTATGAGATGAAGCAGAGAGTGCAAGAGATGAAGCACGGAGTGTAGAAGATGAAGCAGGGAGTGTAGGAGATGAAGCAGGGAGTGTAGGAGATGGAGCAGGGAGTGTAGAAGAGGAAGCAGAGAGTGTATGAGATGAAGCAAGGAGTGTAGGAGATGAAGCAGGGAGTGTAAGAGAGGAAGCAGGGAGTGTATGAGATGAAGCAAGGAGTGTAGGAGATGAAGCAGGGAGTGTAAGAGAGGAAGCAGGGAGTGTATGAGATGAAGCAGGGAGTGTAGGAGAGAAAGCAGAGAGTGTATGAGATGAAGCAGAGAGTGTATGAGATGAAGCAGGGAGTGTAGGAGAGGAAGCAGGGAGTGTAGGAGATGAAGCAGGGAGTGTAGGAGATGAAGCAGAGAGTGTAGGAGATTAAGCAGGGAGTGTAGGAGAGGAAGCAGGGAGTGTAGGAGATGAAGCAGGGAGTGTAGGAGATGAAGCAGGGAGTGTAGGAGATGAAGCAGGGAGTGTAGCAGAGGAAGCAGGGAGTGTAGAAGAGGAAGCAGTGAGTGTATGAGATGAAGCAGTGAGTGTAGGAGATGAAGCAGAGAGTGTATGAGAGGAAGCAGGGAGTGTATGAGATGAAGCAGGGAGTGTAGGAGAGGAAGCAGGGAGTGTATGAGATGAAGCAGAGAGTGTATGAGATGAAGCAGGGAGTGTAGGAGAGGAAGCAGGGAGTGTAGGAGATGAAGCAGGGAGTGTAGGAGATGAAGCAGGGAGTGTAGGAGAGGAAGCAGGGAGTGTATGAGATGAAGCAGGGAGTGTATGAGATGAAGCAGGGAGTGTAGGAGAGGAAGCAGGGAGTGTATGAGATGAAGCAGGGAGTGTAGGAGAGGAAGCAGGGAGTGTATGAGATGAAGCAGAGAGTGTAGGAGATGAAGCAGGGAGTGTAGAAGAGGAAGCAGGGAGTGTAGAAGATGAAGCAGAGAGTGTAGGAGATGAAGCAGGGAGTATAGGAGAGGAAGCAGGGAGTGTATGAGATGAAGCAGGGAGTGTAGGAGAGGAAGCAGGGAGTGTATGAGATGAAGCAGGGAGTGTAGGAGAGGAAGCAGGGAGTGTAGGAGATGAAGCAGGGAGTGTAGGAGATGAAGCAGCCTAAGAAGGGGGCCTCTCGGGGTGCATTGTTGTTTTGGGGGTGATCCATGATTCAATGAGGGCAGAAATGGGGAGCGGGGGGTTATAGGATGAGATCAGCTAGTAGATCCACAGGCCCAATGCAGCCGTAGGTCTGTCACTGGAGGGACAGTAATAATAATAATAATACCTTGTATTTATATAGCGCCTTTCTCGACACTCAAAGCGCTTTACAGTGATGAGGGGGAAACTCGTCTCTACCACCACCAATGTGTAGCACCCACCTGGGTGATGCAACGGAAGCCATTTTGCGCCAGAATGCTCACCACACATCAGCTGAGGTGGAGAGGGAGAGAATGATTTTAGCCAATTAAACTGTAGTAGAGGGGAGAGGCCGTCATAAAGGGTTCTGTGTAACATTGAGTGGGGGGGTGGATCTCCTGAGGGGGCCACAGATGGAGATAGGAAGGAAACGCATTGAATGCTCTAAGCAGTGTGCAGCCCTACTGTAACACTGTAGCTATAACCTCTCTGTACTCCCGCGATGCACTCCCACAGACAGACTGCCCTTGTCTTAGTCCATCTGAGTCTTCAGACAGTTTCAGAGTGTTTGTACAACGAGGCTGTCGCTGCCTCTGTAGTGCTGCTATCCGTTTGAATTCCCACTTTTAATGACTAACTAGCGCATCAGCCGAACCCCTATCTAACAGCAGAGTACATGGGACCTGGCACTTATCACTCCACAGAAACAGCCCAAACAAACGCTATGATTCAATACTACTGCTTAAGAAAGAATAAACTGCTTCAAACTACACAAAGTTTATTAACAATAAAACATTGACACCAATTAAATAAAGAATGACATTTTGGCTCCTTCATTGGTGGTAAATGCAGTTCACACATACAGTACCTGAAGAGAATACCCTGTGTGAGAATACAGGCTGCCTGAGCTCTAACACACGTGCTAATATACAGGCTGCCTGAGCTCTAACACACGTGCTAATTATACTGCACTAGCTGTCTGTTCACTGTGTAGAACTCTGGCCTAAACGGAACACGGAACATTTCCCCCCACCTGCACTGCACGGTGCACAGTTGCGTTAAACTGCCAAGATGTTTCGTGAAATTAACCATTTAAAGGGAAGTCAGCCGTTTACCATGCAGTCAGACTTAATTACACAAGCATAGTCAGTAATGGCTTTGCAAATGTACAGTAGCCATTGACTGTGACCTGATAGCAGTGCATCTCTCCAGTGCATCTCTCCGCTCTGCTCAGCGCAAGCGTGCTGAAAACAATGCTCAAACAAGCGCCGGGGCGCTGTCTGTGTTTGGGGCCGTCTCCCAGGCCACAGGTTGGTTTGCGTCTAGGGCACCAAGGTAAAAAGCTTCCAATACATTTAACTGCCAAAAGACATAAAGACCAGACACGCAAGCTGCTATCAGTCTTGCTTGTGCAAGACTTAGTTGCGCTGGGGAAACGTGTTATACTTGTATGTTTATACATAGCTAAAATACTAATGTAAATGCATTCATTCAGGGTCTAAATGGGCCCAGTGGTATTAAATGTACTCTATCATAGTTAACACTGAATATATGAATTACTCTGAAGAGCAAGACACACAAAATGTCGATGTGTATACAAAGATGTCAACATAGATGCACTGGAACACAAAACATAAAGACAGTGAAGACCAGAACAAAAACAACCAGAGCTGCTCCTCGGAACAGACAAAAAAGCAGACATGCTGTAGTGATGTTGCTAAACAAGAGGGACAATGCTTTCTGTAAGAGATTCTTTTGTTTGGCCTTGACTGTGCGGTTGTACGGGAGAATCGGGAGAGGAGCGGAGCACGACTCAGCAGCTGTCAGTGAAAAAACATTCTTTACTTCTGTAGATCCAGTTTTCAGTTTGAAACAGGACATTGTCCTGCGCTATCATAAAGGGTCTTTTGAGTGATATCATTTCCATTTATACTGTGAATAAAACAAGGTGAATTCTGACCACTCCGGAGATGGGCAATATAGGTCCTCATATGGTTTATGATATGTACTATAAATTAGGCATGTGTAATTATGCATTATGTCATTTGTTTATATAAAATACATAAACATAGTACCATTTCTGATGTAGAACTTGTAAGTAAATGAATTAACTTGTTAATTGAATTGCATTGCCTATACTTCATGGCCGTTTTGCCTTCTGTAATGCTTAAGAGAATCACACATTCATCCGTTCGGATCTCAGTGATGTGAGTCACAAGATCTGTCGGCAGACTAGGCACCTTCCAAAATTTCAAATCATAGGTATTAGTTATTTTTAACCCCACTTCTGGCCTCGCCCATAAGTCTCACGCGGGACTAATTGACAGAGTGAATCAAGTTCGCGCTCTACGTCATGAAAACAGCAGCAATACAATGCATCTTCATAGAATGTAGAAACGCCCATAGAAACGCCATCGGGGAGCAACGAGCGCTACAGTGCGACAGACTTACCTGATAATGTCATCGTTGTGTCCCAGATAGAACTTCTGAGTGTGCTCTCTGGTATTGTAAACCACGCCGACCCCAGCCACGAAGTACACCACCTCTTTGCCCGCGGTGTAGTACAAGTTGTTGCGGCACTGATGCCCCCTGTAACCGTAAATCCACTCCAATCTCAGTTGGCAACGAGGAGCAGTTCTGTCCGCCATGATATTTGACAATTGTTTATAAATTTCTAAGTATTTCAAGCAAAACTTCAATGATATTCTGTCCTGAAATTAACCACCATAAGTAGATTATATAAATTATATTGACATAGCTCAAGCCCCGAAATATAGTTCTCACACCTAGAATACCCTAATCGCGAATAGTCATTTTGGTACTGTCAGTAGCCTACAGTTAAATATATATTTAAATATCATCAGCTATAACCTATCATAAACACCGAGCGCGTTTTGGTAAAATTGGTACTACACCGGTAAACGCCATTCAGCATTTTCTTATACATTTATTGATCAAACTAGATGCATTCAGACCGTATCTGACTTAACTTTTTTTCTTCATTAAGATCTGTAAAATATTCACACAACTGAGAAAACGTCCCTCTAAAACACGTATTTTAAAAAGCATGTTTAATGCCGTTTAGCTCCATATAACTGATTCGTTATAAAATAAAATGACAGAATAAAACAAACAAACCGCAAATGAGCGCGACTGATAGTGGAATGGGCTACAGCAAAAATATAATCCACGCGCTAATCCTCTGCCCCATCATCAGACATAAATGCCACAGTTTTCGTGCAGCTTCCCAGATAGCCTACGAACTAGCCGTAAAATATTTCAGATCTAGTAAACGCGTATGAAATAGGCCGAACCCGGTGTCAGACTACCATTCATAAATCTGAACGCAGTAGCCTACATCCCTTAGTGGCACAGTCGATTTTCAATTGAGGATTTCCAAAGCGAAACAAAATGACACAGTGCACTCTGCCTTGACAACTAGGATACAACTGCCTGGCTGCTGCTTGCGTCCCTCCAAACGAAGACGCCCCAAAATGCAAATTTTCTGCTAACTTCGTTGCAATGACAAATAATTAAACCGCTTCCAACCACAGTCTCCCTCAGTGCGTCTCCGCTGCTTAATCCGCATCTCAAATCGATGGCAAACACCAGGAAGATTCCTGATTCCTGAATCATCACAGTGCGCGGATTAATAACAGCCGGTCCCGTCGTAAAAAAAAAGAAAACAACGAAAACAGAAAAAAAAAACCGCTCGGAATTGTTATTCTGTGAACCACATCGGACAAGAAACTTGACGCATGGGGGCAAAACTCAATTATATTTCTGGTTGGTGTCTTTACGTAATATTTTCGAGAATAGGAGCCCTGGTTTCTAGGCGATAATAGTACTTGGTTACCACGACGCCTTGAAGGCCGCCCCTGCCGTTGATACTGTACATAGAAAGGCTGACTGCAAAGGCTCATGGAGAATGGAGTTTACTTTCTTTTCTGGAATCCGTAATCCAATTGTACAAAGAACATTAAAATAACTACAACTACCAGCAAGCCAAGATTCCGCCTTGTCCAAGGTCCTTAATTCGTGAAGGCAAAGATGTAATCAGACAGCCCTTTGGTGGATATAATAATATTATTATGTGGATGTTAGAAACGTACAGGAAGGAAGGTAATGTACAAGACGAAAACTACTTATAACGTGATTAATAGAGGCGGATGTGCCTGTTTTCAAATATTTTTTGTCATGCTTTTAACCGGAGAACGTGTGCATGCATCGTAGCCCACTTTACCGCCGAGCAAGAAATAAAAATGTAGTACAATATTCATTAGTGTTTATGCCTGTATTTATTAAATGCAACATCGTCGTAGAGAAAGTAACATATTGTCAGTAATGACATTTTTTGTTGTTGAATAGCATTTTCAAAGAAAACAAAAAGGTTTCACTCATCTGTAGCCTACAAGTACGCAAGGGCAACAGGGAAGAGTAAGAGGTTTAGTACCCTTGCAGCAAGAGCAACAGGGAAGAGTAAGAGGTTTAGCTGGTATGTGGTGTTAAATAAATAACACGGTTATTTTACCGTATTTATATTCGTTACTGAAATGCTGTCTGAATTTGCGTTTTAGTGCAAACAGCATTGCTAATAATCTAATTGGTTAATAATTCAGATGTACCTTATTCTCTTGCAACGGTAGCTAATAAGGGAAATGGATTCTTCAAATGAATGGACTAGCTAGTGAAATGGAATAGTTGCAGAATAATTACAATTTTGTTGTTTGGTCAGTGTAAACCATGAATATACTAAAATATACCACAAACACACACAAAAGTGATTGAAAGCACATTTCTTCATTAAGAATGTTTTATAATCAGTTTGAAAGACATGAATGTAGGCCTACTGGTTAAAACAAGAATAGGTTAACGTTATATATGTATGTATAAAGGGTTATAAAAAATCCACTGTTTGGTCAATTAGCTTAATCTCACACTGAAAAAATGAGAAAAAGCCAACCTTTAATTGAAGTAAATTGCGGGATTTCTTTTGCACGCTGCTTGCAAAGTGAGGGGACAGGGCACATAGTAGACAGGGGTCTGAGTGGAGAGGGGACAGTGGACAGGGGTCAGTGGACAGGGGACAGGGGACAGGTGTCGTATTCGGTCACAGCCACGGTGATGACCCAAGGTCTTCTGTGCCCCTCAGATTTCCTGCTGGCAGGGTTGCTTGTTGTTTTTTTTTGTTTGGTTTTCAGGTGCGGTAGTAGCAGTGGTCAGGAGTGACCTTAATTGATGGATTGACACCTGGCTGAGCAACTATAAGAAGACCGCGTTTGCCATTCTAAAGTCTCTCTCTCTCTCTGATCCTCACCTTCATGCTACCGGTTTTCCTTTTTTTACCTACAACACTTGTTTACTGATCTTATTGTGCACACACGTGCCTTTTTTCACACACCTGTTACGCCCCTATGCTGATCTCATTGTACACACACCTGTTACGTCCCTATGCTGCTTTGTGAGTGTGGCCCATCTGTTCATCATGATTGGACATGGCAGACTCCTGCGCTGCATTTTCCAAGCGCATATATAGGCAGTGTTCTCCAGCGTAGGATTGGTTTATTTTTCCTGTGCCTAACTTTATGCGTGTGTGTTTGGTAGTAAGCTGCTTGTGAGTTTGTGGCTACTTTGCTGTGTAGTCTGTCCTGTGTGGAGAACTTTTGTCTCATGTGCTCGTCTGATTTAGATTCTCGATTTCGTGTTTGTCCTGTTTCTTGTTTGCTTGTGTTTCACCAGTACCTTTCTTGTTTCCCTCTCGTTTTTTTGTGATATTTTAATAAACTAATTTTGTTACTGTTCCCTTGTGTTTTAAATCCTTTGTGTTGCGACCCTTCGAGCCGGGGTCATAAAACACATAATCTGTACAGCACATTACCCTCTGTACTATGTACAGCACAGTACACTCTGTACTATGTACAGTACCCTCTGTACTATGTACAGCACATTACCCTCTGTACTATGTACATTACCCTCTGTACTATGTACAGCACAGTACCCTCTGTACTATGTACAGCACATTACCCTCTGTACTATGTACAGCACATTACCCTCTGTACTATGTACAGCACATTACCCTCTGTACTATGTACAGCACAGTACACTCTGTACTATGTACAGTACCCTCTGTACTATGTACAGTACCCTCTGTACTATGTACAGCACATTACCCTCTGTACTATGTACAGTACCCTCTGTACTATGTACAGCACATTACCCTCTGTACTATGTACAGCACAGTACCCTCTGTACTATGTACAGCACATTACCCTCTGTACTATGTACAGCACATTACCCTCTGTACTATGTACAGCACATTACCCTCTGTACTATGTACAGCACAGTACCCTCTGTACTATGTACAGCACATTACCCTCTGTACTATGTACAGCACAGTACCCTCTGTACTATGTACAGCACATTACCCTCTGTACTATGTACAGCACATTACCCTCTGTACTATGTACAGCACAGTACCCTCTGTACTATGTACAGCACATTACCCTCTGTACTATGTACAGCACAGTACCCTCTGTACTATGTACAGCACATTACCCACTGTACTATGTACAGCACAGTACCCTCTGTACTATGTACAGCACCCTCTGTACTATGTACAGCACCCTCTGTACTATGTACAGCACGTACAGAACCCTCTGTACTATGTACAGCACCCTCTGTACTATGTACAGCACCCTCTGTACTATGTACAGCACCCTCTGTACTATGTACAGCACCCTCTGTACTATGTACAGCACCCTCTGTACTATGTACAGCACAGCACCCTCTGTACTATGTACAGCACAGCACCCTCTGTACTATGTACAGCACATTACCCTCTGTACTATGTACAGCACATTACCCTCTGTACTATGTACAGCACAGTACCCTCTGTACTATGTACATTACCCTCTGTACTATGTACAGTACCCTCTGTACTATGTACAGCACCCTCTGTACTATGTACAGCACATTACCCTCTGTACTATGTACAGCACCCTCTGTACTATGTACAGCACATTACCCTCTGTACTATGTACAGCACCCTCTGTACTATGTACAGCACCCTCTGTACTATGTACAGCACCCTCTGTACTATGTACAGCACAGTACCCTCTGTACTATGTACAGCACATTACCCTCTGTACTATGTACAGCACAGTACCCTCTGTACTATGTACAGCACCCTCTGTACTATGTACAGCACCCTCTGTACTATGTACAGCACATTACCCTCTGTACTATGTACAGCACAGTACCCTCTGTACTATGTACAGCACATTACCCTCTGTACTATGTACAGCACAGTACCCTCTGTACTATGTACAGCACATTACCCTCTGTACTATGTACAGCACATTACCCTCTGTACTATGTACAGCACAGTACCCTCTGTACTATGTACAGCACAGTACCCTCTGTACAATGTTCATTACCCTCTGTACTATGTACAGCACATTACCCTCTGTACAATGCACATTACCCTCTGTACTATGTACAGCACAGTACCCTCTGTACTATGTACAGCACATTACCCTCTGTACTATGTACAGCACAGTACCCTCTGTACTATGTACAGCACATTACCCTCTGTACTATGTACAGCACAGTACCCACTGTACAATGTTCATTACCCTCTGTACTATGTACAGCACATTACCCTCTGTACTATGTACAGCACAGTACCCTCTGTACTATGTACAGCACCCTCTGTACTATGTACAGCACATTACCCACTGTACTATGTACAGCACCCTCTGTACTATGTACAGCACATTACCCTCTGTACAGCACATTACCCTCTGTACTATGTACAGCACAGTACCCTCTGTACAATGTTCATTACCTTCTGTACTATGTACAGCACAGTACCATCTGTACAATGTTCATTACCCTCTGTACTATGTACAGCACATTACCCTCTGTACTATGTACAGCACATTACCGTCTGCACAATGTTCATTACCCTCTGTACTATGTACAGCACAGTACTCTCTGTACAATGTACAGCACAGTAAACTCTGTACTATATACAGCACATTACCCTCTGTACAATGTTCATTACCCACTGTACAATGTTCATTACCCTCTGTACTATGTACAGCACAGTACCCACTGTACAATGTTCATTACCCTCTGTACTATGTACAGCACAGTACCCACTGTACAATGTTCATTACCCTCTGTACTATGTACAGCACAGTACCCACTGTACAATGTACAAATAAATAATAAATAATAATTACTGATGAAGAGCAGCTCTGAGCTTCTTCATCAGAGAAAGAAAAAAAGGTCAAACGATTAGCTCATTTTAGCCCCATTAGAGGGCTTCTCCCTGGGCTCTCATTTTGCCTGTTTGATGTCTGCAGCTCAACAGTTAATTGGGCGCCTGTGTGAGATGGTTAAAGACTCAGGAACTGGCTCTCCTGGTGAGTCCAGCTGTGCCGATGCTTCTCTGTCCCCACTTCCTAAAACGCCACAGACCGTGCTGGCGGGCCTGGAGATGTTGGTACATACATTACAGATTAGCAGGTCCTACACACTATGGATACTGGAGATATACTGTACATACATTACAGATTAGCAGGTTTTTACAAACTATCAATAATGGATATATACTGTACATACATTACAGATTAGTAGTCATACACACTATCAATACTGGATATATACTATACATACATTACAGATTAGCAGGTCCTACACACTATCAATACTGAAGATATACTATACATACATTACAGATTAGCGGGTCTAATCTAATTTTTGATTCTTATTCTTTCATGAACTATTGATCAACTTTGATTTTAATTCCAAACAAAAATATTGTCATTCAGAGCATTTGTTTGTAGGAAATTACATTCGTTGAAAATTCAAAAAATACAGTGTTGTTATACATTGAATAATGCAAATAACATAACCCTGTAACCCTGAGTAACCCTGATTATTCTTGAAATAATATGAGGTGGTCTCAATTATTCAGTCAGATGGGAAATCATGTGGATTAAAAAACCACAGCGAAACAAATCAACAACAAGTTTCATTTATGAAAAGATGCTCAATGAAGGCCCAGTTTGGAGAATATCACCGCCGCTCCTGAAGGCTGTTTGGAGAATATCACCGGCGCTCCTGAAGGTTGTTTGGAGAATATCACCGGCGCTCCTGAAGGCTGTTTGGAGAATATCACCGGCGCTCCTGAAGGCTGTTTGGAGAATATCACCGGCGCTCCTGAAGGTTGTTTGGAGAATATCACCGGCGCTCCTGAAGGCTGTTTGGCGGTGCACAGACTCCCTCTACTGACGAAAGCAGTACAGTTCAGCCTCTCTCACAGGCCTCAGCTGCTGGGATAAAAGCGCTCAATGATGCAGTGATCAGATGCTTTTTTAGAACACTGGGATGCAGTGTAGGGGGGGGTAAAGCGTGGGGGCGCTGGGGTGCAGTGTAGGGGGGGTAAAGCGGGGGGGCACTGGGGTGCAGTGTAGGGGGGGTAAAGCTTGGGGGCACTGGGGTGCAGTGTAGGGGGGGGTAATGCGTGGGGGCACTGGGGTGCAGTGTAGGGGGGGTAAAGTGTGGGGGCACTGGGGTGCAGTGTAGGGGGGGTAAAGCGTGGGGGCGCTGGGGTGCAGTGTAGGGGGGGTAAAGCGTGGGGGCGCTCGGGTGCAGTGTAGGGGGGGTAAAGCGTGGGGGCGCTCGGGTGCAGTGTAGGGGGGGTAAAGCGTGGGGGCGCTCGGGTGCTCGAGTTCTTGCGGCCCTAAGCAGAATCGGGGTAGGTTTTGATTGGGGAATGAGCAAGGGGGGTTATGGCAGTAGGTGAGATAAGAGGCACTGCCAGCGAGAGCCAAGAGCTCATCTAACCCTTTTTAATTTATGATGGAGGTCCCCAGGATGCCTTTCAACCTGAGTGGGAGTCCGTGGAAAGGTTTAAAACTCCAGCTTTAAAGGAGTGTTTTATAAGACTCAGTATTGACCAAAAATATTTTTAGTATAAACTGACACACACATAGCCGGGTCTTTAGGGGTCTGAAAAATTATAATTTGAAGAATAATATAAAAAAATTAAGGTATTAAGAGTTTGAGCCCGGAAGCACCAGCGATGTGGTTTGTATTTGTACTTCTAAAATGAAAAGACCACTTTTTTAGTTTCCCTGCCCTGCGGAGAACTGGCATTGGGCCGAGAGTGAACCACAAATACATGGATTTATTATTCATTCAGTGTTTTTCTAACTCCAGCTGCAGCCGTCACATTTGCAGTTGAGCTTCTTTGAAGATCTGACAGCAGGGTATCCTTAATTCTCTAAATAATCCATCATATGGAGACAGTGGCAAATAAAGCCATTTATAGTCATTACTAATATGAATGTGTTCCTCTCACAATGAATCAGAGCGACTGCATCACAGGACGTGTCCTATAGTTCCTGCATCACAGGACGTGTCCTATAGTTCCTGCATCACAGGACGTGTCCTATAGTTCCTATCGGGGTTTGAAATCAACACTAATAATACAGGTATGCTTTGTTGTGTTTATCTGGAATCTTAATATTTAATTCTTAATATTTTATATATCAATTTTAATCATTTAACATTGATTTCCACCATCACTTGCACAAAATACCCCCACCGACCACAAAACCTGAATATAATTTCCTTTTCTTGACTGCACTGTTACTATGTAGCCGCAAGATGGTAGCATTGCGCAACTTCATTTACAGAGGTAAGCGTAGACTTTCTAAAAACGATTCATACTGCCACATAAAACTTCAACCTTAAAGATTCACAACCCTAACCCATCTGATCCCTGACACGTGGTTGAACGACTTCTAAAAACAAATGTGAATCACACACTTGGTCAGAAATGCCATTGGTTCGTAGGAGACTAGACCTGGTGCTAAAATGACTGGAGGGACTATCCCATGGGACTTCTCTGCAGGTTGCTAGGCAACACAATATATGTATTTTACTTCTAACCGTAAACCATCCATGCATCAGTTAAGGATAACAATGAACAGGCTCATACACACCACACATATCCAATGTTAATATTTGCATTAAAGTGTAATTTTGTGATGAACATAATAGGTAATTTGGTTCCTAGGAATGCTAATTGTTGCAGTACTTGAATTGCAGAGAAAATTGAATATGCATGAACTCACAATTAGCTGGAACACAAATGGCTTCCAATCAGATGTGTTTAAATTAGTCTGAGCTCCTTTGACTGAAGCGTCTCAAACTGCAGTCTGGAGGGCCCGAGTGTACTTGGAGATTCCTTTCAGTCAGCAGCCAATTTAGGCCTCGGAAACAAAGTGTGTGGATTCTTTAGCCAACGTCTTAAATAAAGAAAAAAAACTAAACTGGCAGACACTGTCCTCCTCCAGGATTTGAGTTCCTTGTTTAGTTACAGCTGCATAATTCTCACTGCACAAATAAACCAGCGGCACCTACAGGTACCTACAGGATAGCCGTCTCCAGAGAGAGGGTTTTCCTCTCATCAGGTTGGTGCCAGCTCTCCTGTTGTACGCTGTGGCTTGTTGACCACAGTAAAATGTTTCACACAGGGACACAATAACAACCTTCAGCTGTCATTCACAAGCTGATCAAGAAACGGAGCTACAATGTGAACAAAGCGTTTGAGTGACTTCAATGACTGAGAGCAGTGAAATCCAGAAACCGTTACAACCACCCCCGAGCCCACCCGATTGGCTGGATGAACATTACGCGACTCCGTGCTCCAAATGATCAGCTACAATCGGCCATTACAGACGTGAGAAAAGATGGGAAAATATTAAAGACATACTCATTGGTAGAGTAATTTTAAAAGCATTTTAATGACTTTGCACATATTTAACAGGGTAAAAGTCTACAGGTGCAGCTCCATACTTCTGACCGTGCCCACAGACCCAGCCTTGCAAACCATTCCATTCCTATAATGTCAATTCTGATTGTGCAATAAGATGAAAATTTTCATTACAATAGTTACAGTGACAGAAATGCACACTATATATCAAATAGCGAGAAAATGTAGCAAAAAAATGATAACACGCAGTGCTGTAGCCAACAAGCAAGCGAGCGCTTTTTTGAGTAACATTACATTACTTTTTCCAGTAAATGCTTGTTTCCACTTTATTCACTTTAACATCAATGCTTTTAAGTGTTTATAATACATCTAGTTATTTTATAATCTGCACTAGAATAACCTGAAACGTACATTATAATGCAACTCAAGGACAACAACAAAAACAAAACAGAAGAAATAAAGTTGTTGCTGTAAAATTACAGATTTAAAATGTATTCAGTATTCTAAGTCCTTCATAATGATCCAACATTCTTATTTGTCACAATCACTGTTAAAAAGCACCAGCATGTGGTTAGTAGCTGACACTAGATTATTATGGATTTGTATCCAAATTAATGCATGTTTATACTAAATATTAGCAAAGACGATATACCTTATTGAAGCCTATAATGGATGTAAGGTTTTAGTACGTGGAAGTGAACAGGTGTGTGTATAATTGCTGTTGTACAGTTCAGTATATGTGCAGAGTAGAAAGGAATGGGTTCTCAGCACCGCTGCCTTGCTCTTTCCAAAACAGCAGAAAAGGATGTACGGTATGTAAGTCGTCTTTCCAAGACAGCCTCACAAAATTGAGGAAATGTTTAAATATCCAGACCCTATAACTACGTACAATTACAAAAAAAAGAGAAAATGAAAAATGAAAAAAAGGAAAGTCAAACAGGTAATGGAAACGAATAACCAAATAACCTAACTCTGGTCCTGTCTCTGAGCCGTTTATGTTATTTATTTACTGCCCAAAGCATGTCACACCCTAGCTTTAAATATTAATTTTCCTTTACAATTTTTTATTTGTGTACATATTTTTTTAAAAAGCCCTAATTTACTTCTAAAAACCAATTGGAGTAACATTAGGCACAGAGTGTGGTGTATTGGTTCTGAGCTTGCATGCTGGAATTTCATTGGCTGTAGAAGAAGTGGCCACACCCAGGATGGGGAGGGTCTGTTTTACTTCTTCTTGCTGAAGAGGCTGAAGCGTTTCTCTTTGTCCTTGTCTTTGTCCTTGTCCTTGTCTTTCTCCCGCTTGCCGGGGCTGGACTCCGCTGCCATGGAAACGGCGGCGGGGAGCGTCTGGGCCCGGCTGGATGCCGGGGTGCTCTGGCTGCTGGGGGTCCCCTCAACCTTCTCGGAGGTTCCGGCGCTTGTAATGTCCTGGAGCCACATGATCATCTCCTCCTGCAGACGGACAGAGTTGTAGCTCGTAAATTTTTATTTGATATAAATTTTACGTTTACTCAACCAAGTAGGCCAACTGAGAACTAAATTCTCTTGCAGTGATACCCTTGGGAATCAATGTGATGGACGGGGATTGGAAGATATTGCGCAGCCAATCAGGTGTAAGGAAATCAGGTGGTTGAATGTAACCAGGTGTAGTGAGCGAGTTTCTTTTTGCAAATTTGACCAGGACACTGAGGTTAACATTCCTACTCAACTGAAAAGGGCCATGGGATCTTTAAAGACCACAGCGAGTCTGGGCATCAGTTTAGACTCATCTAAAGGACAGGAACCTCTACAGCACAGCGTACCTATCCCTGTGCTGGGGGAGAACGCCCCCTACTGGCCTGAGCAGCCTCTTTCGGCAGTTTCACAAGAGGTCTCCCATCCAGAAATAACCAAGCCCACACTTGCTTAGCTTTAGCAGTTAGCTTTGAGAAGGGTACAGGGTGGTATAGCTGCTTAGCTTTAGCAGTTATCCATGAGAAGGGTACAGGGTGGTATAGCTGCTTAGCTTCAGCAGTTAGCCATGAAAAGGATACAGGGTGGTATAGCTGTTTAGCTTTAGCAGTTAGCCATGAGAAGTGTACAGGGTGGTATAGCTGTTTAGCTTTAGCAGTTAGCCATGAGAAGTGTACAGGGTGGTATAGCTGTTTAGCTTTAGCAGTTAGCCATGAGAAGGGTACAGGGTGGTATAGCTGTTTAGCTTTAGCAGTTAGCCATGAGAAGTGTACAGGGTGGTATAGCTGTTTAGCTTTAGCAGTTAGCCATGAGAAGGGTACAGGGTGGTATAGCTGCTTAGCTTTAGCAGTTAGCCATGAGAAGGGTACAGGGTGGTATAGCTGTTTAGCTTCAGCAGTTAGCCATGAGAAGTGTACAGGGTGGTATGGCTGTTTAGCTTTAGCAGTTAGCCATGAAAAGGATACAGGGTGGTATAGCTGTTTAGGTTTAGCAGTTAGCCATGAGAAGTGTACAGGGTGGTATAGCTGTTTAGCTTTAGCAGTTAGCCACGAGAAGTGTACAGGGTGGTATAGCTGTTTAGCTTTAGCAGTTAGCCATGAGAAGTGTACAGGGTGGTATGGCTGTTTAGCTTTAGCAGTTAGCCATGAGAAGGGTACAGGGTGGTATAGCTGTTTAGCTTTAGCAGTTAGCCATGAGAAGGGTACAGGGTGGTATAGCTGCTTAGCTTCAGCAGTTAGCCATGAGAAGGGTACAGGGTGCAACAGCAGGCTAAGTAGCCGTTCTGCTCACACACCGTCCTACATTAGAGCAGCAGCACGCTATGGGGGTTGGGCTCCTGTCATCTGAGAGCTTAGCATTGAGCTCAATGCACTGAATTGAGGTCATCCTCGATTCCACTAAGGCTGAAAACTCATGTACACATTGAATGTGGCAGACAGGGTTGATGCAGGGACGTGTGTAATTGGGGAGCTGTAAGTGTGTGTCAGAGCATTGATCCAAAAGCAGGTCCTGTAGTCCTATTGCTGCTGGTTGTGGTCTTTTTTTCATTGGCTAAGGGTAATGTTGTTGCCTTTTCTCATTGGCTAAGGGCAGAGTCATCGCCTTTTTTAATTGGCTCAGGGCAGGGGTCTGCAACATCGGTCCTGGATAGCCATAAGCTCGGCTGCCTTAAGTCAGGAGAAACAACCCTTAAAGTGATCCATCCACATCTACTGCATATCTGGCAGCAGAGTGATGGTTTGGGGCTCATTTGATACCTTAGACCCTGGATGACTTACAGCCATTTAGCCAGCCATGTGTTCCATACTGTTCCAGCGTAATTTACAGCTGAATCTAGTCTCACCCCCCAATTCCCATAGAGATCCATTCAAATGCAGAGAGGTTATAGTATCGCTTGTAACAGTACTTGAAAATAAGATAGTTTTTTGATATTCAAGGGTCACAGACTTCAGGAAGTAACAGCATGCAAAAGATATGCGACCAAATATTAAATATGATACTTTAAAAATACGTATGATCCAATGGATCACATAATTTTGCCAACAAAGCATTTAATGTTGGATAATTTTGCTCAATAAATAAATGATAAAAGAATAATGTTTTTTGTGTTTTTTGTTGAGCTGGGTTCACTTTATCACGTTTTAGAACTTAGATGAAGATGGGATCACATTTTAGATCGAATTTATGCAGATATACCGAAAATTCTAAAGGGTTCACAAACTTTCGAGCAGCACTGTATCTATGATAAACAAACCGACTTGCCGACATTTTGCTAGTCTTTTCTGGTACCTTGCTAACAACATTGAAGAAAATAGTACTTTTATAAATAATTTGAATTACACAAAAAATAAATAGGTATGAGGACTGGTTATTGTTTATATTGACATAATCCACTTTGTTCTAGTTCATATATGTGCTAGAAGTGTCATTTTGAGACCGTTTTAGCTGCCCTATAGAAATTAATAGAGAGCGACAAATGCCCTATTCATCCCAGGTGAGCACAGAACAACTAACAAACATATTTTGCCACCATTTGGACTCATATCCTGGCCAGGTAACTACACAGCCCAAAGTTATAAGTTCAGTTGTGCTTCAAATGCCGTAACTGAACATTAAATAGCAGTCAATAGATACATATCAATTCTATTTAAATTCCGTCACAAACAGCTTCTCTGAAGAAAAGCGAGAGAAAATAAAACCAAAAAGGTTTCTGTTTGGTAAAAGATCACAAAACATATCGCATTTTTAAATTAATACCTACATACTTCAGTTCTTTAGAATACATTTTAACAAACATATTAATTGTATAGATGGCTTTATTCAATAATGTGAAGACCTCTACATTGTGTGAAGAAGTCTCAAACTCATCTCAAAGTCTACTATCACAAGGTCACATCATTAATCTTGGAAAACTACCACCCATGTGCATATTGAGAATCTTATCAGTTCACAAAAGTGCTGCGGTAAACTGTACTGAAATTTAATTAAGATAAAAGGTCGCGTAGCTTAATGAGCTTGCAGGCAAACTAACAGCTGGCCCCAGGCGTGTGCGTGTTCTTTATGAAAAAACTGAATCTGTGTTTAGAATCTGTTCACAGAGGAAATGTGGTCTACGTTGAGAAACCGAACACGCACGACATACGATAAGCCCACCACGCGAAAGGCCAAATATCCCAGGCGAGAGGAACTAATCATACACTCACTTATAGCGTCTCCATGAGTGACATCACATTCTGTAGCAGACATTCACATCGCAACTCCTCTAGAATAGCAATAACACAATTGAATAGAGAAACCCCATTATGTCCTTAATAGCCAACATCAGTGTCTTCTAGGTCAGGGGTTTTCAAAGTGGGGGCCGCGGCCCAACGGGGAGCCGCCAGGGGGCGCCAGGGGGGCCAATTGGAAGGGAGAGGAAAATGGAAAATGCCCCCAAATTAAAAATAAAAAAAATTCAATTCATAAGATTACTGTGCCGGTTTAAAATAAGATATAAATTGTTATAAATCCTTTCATATCGAAATGAGGTCTTTGCCACGCCCTTCTTTCAATCACAGCCAATAACTAACCATCTGCCTGTCAGTCAAAGCGTTACGTTGAGCTGCTAACGGCCCGATTATGGAATCAAAATAGGGTCAAAAGTATTGTGTTGTGTATTAAGAAGCTGTATGTTTGATTTTTTTATATTTGCCAGTGTAATTTAAAAGTTTCTTTTTAAAGCCATTTCGCAATAGGGGGGCCCCAGCCAGAGGCTACGGCTATTTGGGGGTCCTTGGCATGGAAAAGTTTGGGAACCCCTGTTCTAGGTGACTGACCTCCTCTGTCCCATTACTCTAAAGGCAGATCTGAAGCTCACATAGCCAGGGCACAGCCTGCTAACATGCCCAGTAGGGCCACACATTCTGTAATATTACCGTTATGGTTCAGACTTAGGAGGCAGATGATGACCGAAATACAGAAATATTCATTAATAAATAAACTTACTTCATCTTTGGCTTGGAAGAGATACTCATTCCCATCAGTAAGTCTGTAAAAATGAAAATATCACATTTATCAAACTTTCCCGAAAATTTAGAGAAGCGTCATAACTTCAGATGCTTAGTGTGACATATTGGCTGAAATGGTACAAATATTAAATATATATAAATATAATCTTAGGCACAAAAAACAAACTATATAATATATTGTAGCTCTATGATTTGAGGACTCACACTTCGTGTGTGGTGTGTGGTGTGTAAGCATGTCTATTTGATACTGTATGTGTGTGTGTACGTGTGTGTGTGGGGTCTTACTTCAGCTTGAAGACGTGCTTCTTCTTCTTGTAGTCGACAGCGATCTCGCAGACAGCATCCTTCAGACTGACTGGGACCTCGTTGTGGTACGGGATGCCCTGGCTGGCGCTCTTGTTGTCTTTATAAAAGCCCATTTCCTGATTGTTTATCACACAGTACACGTTGTGCCAGGACCTGAAAACACAAACAAGAGTCGGGGTCATCGAGGATGCTTTTTAATTAAGTTTATTTACACAGAGCTAGTGCAAAAAAACCTAATGCGAGAAGAAGCGTTGGACCAGATTTTATCCCATAGCTATTTTCCATCTGTAGTCCCTAGACAGGTAAACATAACATGGACGACTTCGCGGTTTTGCGTGGCAACCAGCGGAAAAAGGATCTCAAAGCCAGCCTTGGACAATCCAGGGGTCAGAAAGCCAGCCTTGGACAATCCAGGGGTCAGAAAGCCAAGTGTTTCCTCCCCCCTTGACCTCAGCCAGCTGACTTCATCTCTAATTAGTTCCACCTCCTGACTGAAGAATTGAGCTAATTTAGCAAATCCAGGTGATTGGAACAAAATACTGGGGAGGACTTTTACTTTCTGAAACTGGATTGTCCACCTCTGCCAATAATAACCAGCGTAACAGCAGGAGGCCAACTCACAGCCAATGATAACCAGCGTTACAGCTGGAGGTCTGCTCACAGCCAATGGTAACCAGCGTACCTGCTGGAGGCCTGCTCTCAGCCAATGATAACCAGCGTACCTGCTGGCGGCCTGCTTACAGCCAATGATAACCAGCGTACCTGCTGGAGGCCTGCTCTCAGCCAATGATAACCAGCGTACCTGCTGGCGGCCTGCTTACAGCCAATGATAACCTGCGTACCTGCTGGAGGCCTGCTCACAGCCAATGATAATCATAGTACCTGCTGGAGGCCTTCTTGTTAGGCCCCTCCCATTCGTGTTTGCGATGGAGCACGCCCTCTATCTGGGCAGACGGGGAGTCCTCGGATTTGGCGGGAAGTGTGGCGGCCTGCTTGCTCTTCCGTTGGGTGGACGGGGACGGGAGGGGGCTGGGCTCCTTGGAGCTCCGCCCCTCCGCCACACCGTTCACGATTTCCCCGCCATCCACGCCGTCCTGCCGGAGAGAGGGACACCGTCAAACAACGAACACGCCCACCCGAGCGCCACCCACAATGCACTGGGACAGGGCTTCATGCGCATCAGTGTCAGAGGCTGTGTAGAAACATTTCTGTACTTTGTAATCAGGGGATTACAATTTTAAAAAAAAGTATATTTATGGGTGTCCAGAATAGTTATGAATATAGAAATATTAATATGTCTAAAGATCATAATCAAGTAGAGGAGTCAATCACAGGAGATCCCTCTTTAAAATATAATGAGTCCATTTCTGTTCTGGTGTGTATTGTACGGCAGAGGAGGGTATGTGCTAAACTACACATCCCACAATTCCTCTGCAGCTGTAATATGGCCCCTTTAGACTGGCAGTCTAAAGAACTGAACCCATCTGCCCCCTAAATGAATATAACTAAAATACAGCAATGCGTGACCGGGCCGGTAAACGACCGCCGGGAGAAGACAACTGCTCTCTCCCGGGCTCCCGCACTAGACTTATGCCATTACAGCAGCCTCAAATTGTTAAATCTGTGGTCCATTTAACAATTACACCCCTTCCCACAAATCAAAAAAATCTCATGGGCTGAACTCTAGAGCCGGCTGACCCGCTGTTCCACAGGGGCGTGTACGGCTCTACAGTTCTCCGATCGACACACTGAACTGGAAGAGAGGGAGAAGAGAGAAACGAAGAGGCCCGGAGTTTCACACCATTGCAAAGGCTCTGACACGCTGCCAGCGCTAACTAACCATGGATCGCTAACTAACCATGCAGCGCTAACTAACCATGGATCGCTAACTAACCATGCAGCGCTAACCATGGAGCGTTAACTAACCATGCAGCACTAACTAACCATGCAGCGCTAACTAACCATGCAGCACTAACTAACCGTGCAGCACTAACTAACCATGCAGCGCTAACTAATTATGCAGCGCTAACTAACCATGGAGCGCTAACTAACCATGCAGCGCTAACTAACCATGCAGCGCTAACTAATTATGCAGCGCTAACTAACCATGCAGCGCTAACTAACCATGCAGCGCTAACTAACCATGCAGCGCTAACTAATTATGCAGCGCTAACTAACCATGGAGCGCAAACTAACCATGCATCGCTAACTAACCATGCATCGCTAACTAACCATGCATCGCTAACTAACCTTGCAGTGCTAACTAACCATGCAGCGCTAACTAACCATGGAGCGTTAACTAACCATGCAGCGCTAACTAACCATGAAGCGCTAACTAACCATAGAGCGCTAACTAACCATGCAGCGCTAACTAATCATGGAGCGCTAACTAACCATGCAGCGCTAACTAACCATGCAGCGCTAACTAACCATGCAGCGCTAACTAACCACGGAGCGCTAACTAACCACGCAGCGCTAACTAACCACGGAGCGCTAACTAACCATGAAGCGCTAACTAACCATGCGGCGCTAACTAACCATGCGGCGCTAACTAACCGCAATCTCAATTTGGTTGTGATATGGTTGTGATATGATTGTTGGTTGGAGGGGCCGTTGTAGCGAGCCTGCTCTGCAATGGCTCAAGAAAGCTCCTGCAAATCACGCCATCGGTTATTTCTCATGAGCCGGGGACAAATCCACCGATACTCTGATTGGTCACTGATTAGAGGGAGGAAGAGGAGGAGGAGGAAGATCTTAAATGGCATGCACACACAATTAGAGGTTAAGAAGGGCCCACACACCAACACACTTCACTGCCACCCCAAGTTGGGAATCTTGTTTACATAGTAGAGGATAAAGTCAGCAGCAAGGTAGGGTCATCCAAAACAAAGCAAACAATTACGGAAATTGCTTGTGGTGAAACGGGTGAATCATTATTGTCGTTTTCTTCATTACTGGGAAAAGCAGAAGAAAGCCATTTGTCTGTTAAAGGGTATTTTAACACCACAGCCACGCCAGTCTGTCATAACTAGTTACCCCGGTACATAGACACATCAAGGGCGGGGCCAATCCAGTGCTTTGCGGATTACGTTGTTTTCAGGCTTCTGGGCCTTCGATAGGCAGGGCAGGGGGGGTCTAGCCAGCTCATTGGTTGGAACAGGAAAGACGCTCTTCCGAAGGCACGCCTCCCTGCGAGCTTTAACAACCATCATCCTCGTGGCATGGATACAGAGTCCAGGGTTCCTGGGTTACCCTGGGTTACCCTGTGTTCAGCACTATTATTCTCTTTCCTTATGCCCCCCCCCCCCAAAAAAAAAACAGCACGTAGAGAGCCTGTGTCACAGGCAGACGTGGCGTGTGCAGAAGAGGCCCCGTCAGCGCTGACAGCCGAGTCATAATGAGGTCACAGCTTGTAGCTTAGCCACTTCATACTCATTGACCAGTCTGCCACTTTTCAGAAATTACCATAATTAATCAATAAAAAAAACATAATGATGTGATGGCATTAACACATTTTTAAGCTCCTTGCTATGGATATAGTTCCAGTTTATGCATACAGCCTGGGGGTCTGTTTTAGGACAGTTATTGATCTAGGATAATTAATATATAGATATCTACTCATATCTGACCTGGCAGGTGGAGAGAGGTAAACAGTTGAATAACTGCCGTGTCAGAATACGACTTATCTGCAAATTTTGAAGATAACTGGTCAAGTTAAACTAGCACTACATGGTAACTATTATGAAGAAAAGTGACTATATTGCTGTGCACTCAGGAGGTAATGGCTTTGCCATTGTAGCAGGCAAACACTACAGGCCGTGGTCTTGTGTCTGGTGCTACTTCATTTAATATCGACTGTCGTTAACATACTCTGACAGATTCAATCACATTTTGCCTCAACTTTCGAAGCAGTGTTTGTGGAGGAAAAAATGTTTTAGTCAAAGTTAAGGACACTTATTTCTAAGTAAAGGTTAAGAAGGCTGATCAAATAGTGGTTACATTTTTTAAATGGCAGCTTTCGGACATCTTTTGTATGAAATAACAAAAAGTATTAAAAAAGAAATATCCTATGGATTAGGCTTCACTAAATATGGTAGTAAACATAGATCTTGTCTGTTATACCAGCTTGCTCATCTTCTTACCTCTGATGTGCTAATATATGTTCTGATACGAGCAGTTTTACTTTAAAAGGGAATGCCATCTGTAAAATCTATTTTTGATGATAATATGATTAAAAAACATACCAATTACAACATACCAATATTCTAGAAATGTCCTTTTGGGCACGTTAGTATATCTCCACAACCACAACTCACACTTCAGAATTAGGGTGTAGTTTCCCTAAGATATACAAAGTCCCTCCTTCAACAAATAAGTGAAAATAAGTGTTTCTACAATATACAGGAAATGACATGAGGACAATAGGTAATGTCTAAATGTGCTGAATAAGAACTCAAGCTTAATGATCTGATCACGAAAAAACCAGAGGAAGAACATAAAACACAAAACAACCGTTACTGACGGGTGATTGGCACCATGCAGACAACATGTTACTGACGGGTGATTGGCACCATGCAGAGAACATGTTACTGACGGGTGATTGGCACCATGCAGACAACATGTTACTGACGTGTGATTGGCACCATGCAGACAACATGTTACTGACGTGTGATTGGCACCATGCAGACAACATGTTACTGACGTGTGATTGGCACCATGCAGACAACATGTTACTGACGTGTGATTGGCACCATGCAGAGAACATGCAAACAGTGTGACTCTGGTGACAAACGGGGTTATTCCTGTAAGGTAAAAAATACAAATAGAGAACAACAAAAAGAGGTGGAAGTGCACTGGAACAGAAGGCGTCTCATTGGCTTTATTGGGACAGGAAGTTTCAAGGTTAATTAATCAAGAGGACGGACCAACATACCACACAACCTTGGGAAAGATGAATATTCAACAAGGGGCCAAAAAATCGTCAATTACGTAAAAGGACACGTTACACCAGGAGTGGCCAACAGGGTCTGCTGGATTTAGTTTTCTCCTTAAATACAACAACTAGCTTAGATCCAAGAAACCAGGTGAGGTGAGTTACCGGTGTAATCGACTGCTTTAATAGATCACTTAAGCACAGAGTAACAACAAAAACCAGCAGAGCCTGCGGCTCTCCAGGACCAGGGTTGTGTGTTACACCCGTGTGTTACACAAAGGAACCTTAAAGAAATAGGCAATAAAAAAATAGCTTTTTTTTTGGAAACCTATTCTTGGCAGGAGTTGGAAATAAAAAAAATGGACAATGGTTAGAATGGCTAGCAGAGGTCATCTAGCTGATTCAGAACATCTATTATTCACTTTAATTCCAACATTTTGAACTCTAAGTGTTTTACCCCTCTACAGTGAAAGAAACCCTTACAAAAACAGAATACACTGCAAATATATTGAGATAAAATATATTCTCAGTAAATTGCAACACTAAAATAGATTGGTAAATAAAGAACGTATTGCAATATTATTGGGATATTGTAATATAATTAAAAATATATATAATTTTATGAAATGAATCATATTTTCTTTTTAAAAGCATATATTTATAATGTATTGCAGTTCATTCCATTTCTATAAGAGAAGGACACAGGACAAGAGACCAGGTAAGAAACTGAAAGGTGAGAACAGAAAGGTTCAGAAAGAACAGCCGTTTATGCAGGTAAAGGTGTTCACCTGGGGGGGGGGGGGGGGCAGGGTGGGGTCTGAAGGGTGTCCATCTATTCAGCGGTCTACAGACACACGGCGGTCTCTACAGACACACGGCAGTCTACAGACACACGGCAGTCTACAGACACACGGCAGTCTCTACAGACACACGGCAGTCTACAGACACACGGCAGTCTACAGACACACGGCAGTCTCTACAGACACACGGCAGTCTACAGACACACGGCGGTCTCTACAGACACACGGCGGTCTCTACAGACACACGGCAGTCTACAGACACACGGCAGTCTCTACAGACACACGGCAGTCTACAGACACACGGCAGTCTACAGACACACGGCAGTCTACAGACACACGGCAGTCTCTACAGACACACGGCAGTCTACAGACACACGGCAGTCTACAGACACACGGCAGTCTACAGACACACGGCGGTCTCTACAGACACACGGCGGTCTCTACAGACACGCGGCTAGAACGCTGACTGGACGTTAATGAAGAAATGCACTGATGCATCTTTGATAGGCCAGTTTAATAGTTCACTTCATAAAGTTTTTTTAAATATTTCAGGTTTAGTGAATGTTTTTAATTAGTGCAGACAGTTTTTGTGTGAGATTTCTGATGAACCTGCATAGAGACAGTTTTTGTGTGAGATTTCTGATGAACCTGCATAGAGACAGTTTTTGTGTGAGATTTCTGATGAACCTGCATAGAGACAGTTTTTGTGTGAGATTTCTGATGAACCTACATAGGGACAGTTTTTGTGTGAGATTTCTGATGAACCTGCATAGAGACAGTTTTTGTGTGAGATTTCTGATGAACCTACATAGGGAGTTTTTGTGTGAGATTTCTGATGAACCTGCATAGAGACAGTTTTTGTGTGAGATTTCTGATGAACCTGCATAGAGACAGTTTTTGTGTGAGATTTCTGATGAACCTGCATAGGGACAGTTTTTGTGTGAGATTTCTGATGAACCTACATAGGGACAGTTTTTGTGTGAGATTTCTGATGAACCTGCATAGAGACAGTTTTTGTGTGAGATTTCTGATGAACCTGCATAGGGACAGTTTTTGTGTGAGATTTCTCATGAACCTGCATAGGAACATTTGTGAGTTTGTGGTTTAAAGCAAGAAAATACATTTGAAGTAACTCTAAAGTAGCTTTCACAGTGAGGATACGTTTGCAAAACTACAGCATTTCCTCCTGCGACGCAACGGATGCTGATATGACTGCAGAAGCATAGCATAGCATAGCATCGCTAAAGTGTTTTAATGGAACAGAACTATCGACTACAAAGCAACAATAGCAAAAAGAAAAACATCACGCTCAAGTCGCTTTTAAAAAAAGAGTGTGTAAGCAGCTTTAGCTAACCAAACCAGTCCATGGGGAGGGGGGGTAGAGAGAGGGAGGGGCTGATGAGGTCAGGGGTCGGGGGGCGTATGGGAGGGTCACAGTCCAGCGTTCCCGCCCTAATTAGGCCCAGTGCGACGGCTCTGGAAGCTGGTGTAGGTTTGGTAGGCCTGGGATCGGTAACTAACCCGTGGAGAGTCCTGGTCTGACGGCAGTCCGTTCTGGGAGATCTGCTCACCCTCCCTGTGGACACACAAAACATCAGCGTTTATTTCCCCCGGCACTCAGTTAGACACCCTGCTCGGGTCCTGCGGCAAATACTTTAGGCTATATTAGACACACTAGTTTAAAGACGTCTGCTTATAAGCGACATATAGGTGATCGCCTAGGGCCCACATCGCAATTCCACACCAGCCTGTGGGGTCCTAACGTGTGCTAGAACTGCGCCTTAATCACATGACCTCGGGTTGCTCTTACCGTTGCTGTGGTGACTGAGTTTCGGCGGCGATAAGGGGCTCTGTTGGGGGCGGCTGTCTTCTCCTCTCTTCCTCTTCCTGCCCTCGTCTCACTTCCAGTAACTCCATCTGTGCCCCAGAAAATACACCTGTCACTCAAACTGAGCCCAAAAACACACCCGACACTCATCCTGCACCCAGAAACACACCTGACACTCAAACTGAGCCCAAAAACACACCCGACACTCATCCTGCACCCAGAAACACACCTGACACCGATACTGTGCCCAAAAACACAGCGGTCACTCATCCTGCACCCAGAAACACACCCGACACTCATCCTGCACCCAGAAACACACCTGACACTCATCCTGCACCCAGAAACACACCTGTCACTCATCCTGTACCCAAAAACACACCTGTCACTCAAACTGTACCCAAAAACACACCCGTCAATCATCAATGCCCAAAACCTACTCTCTTAAACATCAGCAAAAACACCAACAGTGACACTACTGTACATGAACACAGTAAAATACTCACTGTTAAATCAACAATTACTTAACTCTATTGGGCTCATACGTATGTACTCTGTTAGAGTTGAGTTAACACTGGACATTTTATTGTGAACTTGTGATACTGATACGGCATCATTTAGCACATGGCTCACAATGGAATTAAAAACCTTAATGTCTTTGGTATTTAGAAACTTTATTCTTTTTACCCCGGTTTGGAATGCCCAATTTTGTTTGTGTGTTTTGTGCGTTTTGTGCTCTAAGTGAGCGGGTTGAAGTGTATCAGATTTGGCCCAGGTGTGTATGTGTGTGTGCATGCCTGCGCGTGTGTGTGTGTGTGTGTGTGTGTGCGCGTGTGTGTGCGCGTGTGTGTGCGCGTGTGTGCGCGTGTGTGCGCGTGTGTGTGCGCGTGTGTGTGTGTGTGCATGTGTGTGTGTGTGCTCTCTCAGTGGACAGGTCTGGTGTGTAAAGGTGTATCAGAGTTGGCCCAGGTGTGTGTGCGTGTGTGCTCTCTCAGTGGACAGGTCTGGTGTGTAAAAGTGTATCAGAGTTGTCCCAGGTGTACCAGAGTTGGCCCAGGTGTGTCAGAGTTGGCCCAGGTGTGTCAGAGTTGGCCCAGGTGTGTCAGAGTTGGCCCAGGTGTGTCAGAGTTGGCCCAGGTGTGTCAGAGTTGGCCCAGGTGTATCAGGTGTTCACCGTGGTGAGCCGCTCCAGTGCAGAGAACCTCTCCTCCCAGGTCGCGGCGGATTTCTCAAAGGCCTCGTGTCTCTTTATCAGCTTCTCCACCTCGTCCACATTCTGTCCCATCTCCCTGCTCGACAGGTACGGCTCCTGTCCCAGCAGCCACGCCTCTGCCACGCCCGCGTCCCGCGAAAACTGGTGCACTTCCAAAACTAAGGAGAATGCAAGAGGCATAATGTACATCGGTGGGCTATGTTGGGTCAGGGGCAAACCCGTTGGGTCAGGAGGACTATGCTGGGTCAGGGAACACAGAAACACCCCAACGCTAAGCGCCTCGATTGTCCCTCTGACTCAGGTACAGTACAGACCGGGGTACACCAAGAGCCTGATTCGGGCCCTGCAGAAAAATCTGTCACAAACTCCATGTTCAGGTGTGTTCCGGTCAGTCTGTGTCACGGCTTTTATTAACATTCTCTTCATTGCTCACTCCTATCTGAATAAATTTATCAACCAGCAACATTGTGTGGCTCCTACACAGGGAAGCACAGCAGCCATATTTGCACAAGCTCAGCACTGGAGAGAGCGAGTTAAACTGGGGGTGATTATAGATCAGGTTTAGAGATCTGGGGATGATTAGAGGGCAGGTTTAGATTTCTAGTTAAACTGGGGATGATTAGAGGGCAGGTTTAGATTTCTAGTTAAACTGGGGGTGACTAGAGGGCAGGTTTAGAGATCTAGTTAAACTGGGGGTGATTAGAGGGCAGGTTTAGATATCTAGTTAAACTGGGGGTGATTAGAGGGCAAGCTTATAGATCTAGTTAAACTGGGGATGATTAGAGGGCAGGTTTAGAGATCTAGTTAAACTGGGGATGATTAGAGGGCAGGTTTAGAGATCTAGTTAAACTGGGGATGATTAGAGGGCAGGTTTAGATTTCTAGTTAAACTGGGGGTGACTAGAGGGCAGGTTTAGAGATCTAGTTAAACTGGGGGTGATTAGAGGGCAGGTTTAGAGATCTAGTTAAACTGGGGGTGATTAGAGGGCAGGTTTAGATATCTAGTTAAACTGGGGGTGATTAGAGGGCAAGCTTATAGATCTAGTTAAACTGGGGATGATTAGAGGGCAAGCTTATAGATCTAGTTAAACTGGGGGTGATTAGAGGGCAGGTTTAGAGATCTAGTTAAACTGGGGGTGATTAAGGGCCAGGTTTAAAGATCCAATTAAACTGGAGGTGATTAGGGGGCAGGTTTAGAGATCCAGTTAAACTGGGGGTGATTATAGGGCAGGTTTAGAGATCTAGTTAAACTGGGGGTGATTAGAGGGCAGGTTTAGAGATCTAGTTAAACTGGAGGTGATTAGATTTCTAGTTAAACTGGGGGTGATTAGAGGGCAAGTTTATAGATCTAGTTAAACTGGGGATGATTAGAGGGCAAGTTTATAGACCTAGTTAAACTGGGGGTGATTAGAGGGCAGGTTTAGAGATCTAGTTAAACTGGGGGTGACTAGAGGGCAGGTTTAGAGATCTAGTTAAACTGGGGGTGATTAGAGGGCAAGTTTAGATTTCTAGTTAAACTGGGGGTGATTAGAGGGCAGGTTTAGAGATCTAGTTAAACTGGGGGTGATTAAGGGGCAGGTTTAAAGATCCAATTAAACTGGAGGTGATTAGGGGGCAGGTTTAGAGATCCAGTTAAACTGGGGGTGATTATAGGGCAGGTTTAGAGATGTAGTTAAACTGGGGGTGATTAGGGGGCAGGTTTAGAGATATAGTTAAACTGGAGGTGATTAGATGGCAGGTTTAGAGATCTAGTTAAACTGGGGATGATTAGAGGGCAGGTTTAGAGATCTAGTTAAACTGGGGGTGATTAGAGGGCAGGTTTAGAGATCTAGTTAAACTGGGGGTGATTAGAGGGCAGGTTTAGATATCTAGTTAAACTGGGGGTGATTAGAGGGCAAGCTTATAGATCTAGTTAAACTGGGGATGATTAGAGGGCAAGCTTATAGATCTAGTTAAACTGGGGGTGATTAGAGGGCAGGTTTAGAGATCTAGTTAAACTGGGGGTGATTAAGGGCCAGGTTTAGAGATCCAGTTAAACTGGGGGTGATTAGAGGGCAGGTTTAGAGATCTAGTTAAACTGGAGGTGATTAGATTTCTAGTTAAACTGGGGGTGATTAGAGGGCAAGTTTATAGATCTAGTTAAACTGGGGATGATTAGAGGGCAAGTTTATAGACCTAGTTAAACTGGGGGTGATTAGAGGGCAGGTTTAGATTTCTAGTTAAACTGGGGGTGATTAGAGGGCAGGTTTAGAAATCTAGTTAAACTGGGGGTGACTAGAGGGCAGGTTTAGAGACCTAATTAAACTGGAGGTGATTAGATTTCTAGTTAAACTGGGGGTGATTAGAGGGCAAGTTTATAGATCTAGTTAAACTGGGGATGATTAGAGGGCAAGTTTATAGACCTAGTTAAACTGGGGGTGATTAGAGGGGCAGGTTTAGATTTCTAGTTAAACTGGGGGTGATTAGAGGGCAAGTTTATAGATCTAGTTAAACTGGGGATGATTAGAGGGCAAGTTTATAGACCTAGTTAAACTGGGGGTGATTAGAGGGCAGGTTTAGATTTCTAGTTAAACTGGGGGTGATTAGAGGGCAGGTTTAGATTTCTAGTTAAACTGGGGGTGACTAGAGGGCAGGTTTAGAGATCTAGTTAAACTGGGGATGATTAGAGGGCAGGTTTAGAGATCTAGTTAAACTGGGGGTGATTAGAGGGCAGGTTTAGATATCTAGTTAAACTGGGGGTGATTAGAGGGCAAGCTTATAGATCTAGTTAAACTGGGGGTGATTAGAGGGCAGGTTTAGAGATCTAGTTAAACTGGGGGTGATTAAGGGCCAGGTTTAAAGATCCAATTAAACTGGAGGTGATTAGGGGGCAGGTTTAGAGATCCAGTTAAACTGGGGGTGATTATAGGGCAGGTTTAGAGATCTAGTTAAACTGGGGGTGATTAGAGGGCAGGTTTAGAGATCTAGTTAAACTGGAGGTGATTAGATTTCTAGTTAAACTGGGGGTGATTAGAGGGCAAGTTTATAGATCTAGTTAAACTGGGGATGATTAGAGGGCAAGTTTATAGACCTAGTTAAACTGGGGGTGATTAGAGGGCAGGTTTAGATTTCTAGTTAAACTGGGGGTGATTAGAGATCTAGTTAAACTGGGGGTGATTAGAGGGCAGGTTTAGAGATCTAGTTAAACTGGGGGTGATTAGAGGGCAAGTTTAGATTTCTAGTTAAACTGGGGGTGATTAAGGGGCAGGGGCATTTCTAGTTAAACTGGGGGTGATTAGAGGGCAGGTTTAGAGATCTAGTTAAACTGGGGGTGATTAAGGGGCAAGTTTAGATTTCTAGTTAAACTGGGGGTGATTAAGGGGCAGGTTTAAAGATCCAATTAAACTGGAGGTGATTAGGGGGCAGGTTTAGATATTTAGTTAAACTGGGGGTGATTAGGGGGCAGTTTTAGATATCTAGTTAAACTGGAGGTGATTAGGGGGCAGGTTTAGAGATCTAGTTAAACTGAGGGTGATTAGGGAGCAGGTTTAGATATTTAGTTAAACTGGGGGTGATTAGGGGGCAGGTTTAGATATCTAGTTAAACTGGAGGTGATTAGGGGGCAGGTTTAGAGAACTAGTTTGGAAACTTTGCCAGGACCCCCAGGGGGATTTTGGCTTAAAAATCAAATCTTGTCACAGATGCCACCATTAACCACACGGGTGGAAGGACTCCAAATAACACAAGGCCGACAGGCAGTCAAAGGGGTTACCTAGCAACACGCTGGCATGCCTCAATGAATGAATAAAAGTGAACAAATTACCCAGCCTTAGCCACTCCCACCGGTCCTCCCACTTGTCAATCATATCTTTCCTCTTGTCTGTCAGCTGTAGAAGCTTCTCTTTGATCTGTGAGGGAAAGGTCAGGTGATCAGAGCTGCTTCTTCTGTCAATTTTACAACCATATCTAAATTTATACAGGGACATATAGTTGAAGATACATTCTTTGAGATAATAAGAAGTATAATACCGAGTAATTACTAAGTAAGATTAATAAGTATAATAATGAGGATCCCCCCACAGCCAGCTCTGAGCTGCGGCCCTGGCAGCGTGAGCGATTAGGACACACCTCCTCCGCGGCGTAGTGTTTGTGCGCCAGCAGCCCCTTGCCCAGCTCGATGCAGGTGGTGAAGCTGTCGTTACGGGCGTCGATCTCCGCCTTGATGCCCTGGTGGTTGTTCATCAAGAGCTCCACGGACGACACGTCCCTGCGGCGGTCACAGGCAGAGTTAGCACGTTAGCGGCGCGTTCCGATCCTCTGTTCACAGCACGCCAGCTGCGCTAACAGAGGAGACCTGGAATGCTAAATTGCAGGAGTCTTTTTCCTGTCAGACAACAACGTGGATCCCCATTATCCCGTCCCTCTAACTGTAATTAATCAGGCAAGCCATCGGCCAGCTAAGGCTCCAGGAGGAGGAAAGAGAGACTCATAATTGCTGCATTCAAACCCGGATATCTCTGCCCGCCACCCCCCACCCCCACACCCCACAGCCCCACGCCCCACACCCCCCACAGAGGAATGAGCTGCTGACAGCTCTGTGAAGAGGCAGCGGGAACAGAAGACGAGCCTTAGCCAGCACTGGCTAATTACAGCAATTACACTTTGGGTTTTCAGGCAGAGACGAGCTTTGTCTAATTGTGGGCCTTTTTAACTGAGGTGACTGCTTCTGAATAGTTTCTGGGATTGGGGACATCTGTGTACTTTGTTCTAATCTCTTTATGGCTCTTCCTCCAAATTTCTTTTCATTTTCTACACATTAGATGCATAGAGAAGGACCACACGTAGCTGAGGGAAGGTTCTTGTATAGACATCCTGCACTAGGACATAAAGCCAATGCTCCCGGGCTTGCTACGATTCCAAAATCTACCCTCACACACCTTTTCATAACAGTCCCTAACCCTAACCCAGCCGTAACACGCCCTGCTGAACACCGTTTCCACCGCCAAAGAAAAACATCTCTCGATGGGGCACAGTGACCAGTGACATTACTAGAAACGCCACTCGAGCGCTAACTGTGTGCTAACCGAGCGCTAGAGCCCCTGCCGATCCCAGATCTCACGAACACATTCCAAGTGGCTTACAGTAAACCGCCAAGATAAACCCCAATCTCTATGACCTCCCTGATTTATGCATTTCGGAGCTTGGCCTGGATTTGTCTCAGTAGTGTCTCGGTAGTGTCTCGGTAGAGTCTCAGTACTTTATTTTGTGTATTTTGGTGTTTGGTCCAGATTCATGTCTCAGAGTCTGTACTTTAAAGACTAAAGTTAAGAAGCGATTTTATTATAATATAATCATTGTGCTGTGATGTGCTGACACGGGGAAATAACTCGAGTAAAATTATCGTTTGAAACCCTTCAACCCTTTTGGCCAATCAGGTAGCAGATTACTGACAGAAGTGTGTTAATGTGCGGCGTGCCGACCCCCCCCCCCTCACCCCACCGTACCTGGGCTTCTCCTGGGCCTCGATGAGGCGGATGACGTCCTCCATCCAGAGCATGAGGTCGCGCACCAGGCTGAAGAAGCGGAACTTGTCGCCGGTGTCGAGCAGTCGGACACGCCTCCCGTCACACGCCTCCAGTAGCGCCTTCCAGGCCTCCAGCACCTCCCCCTCCCGCTTCTGGATATCGTCGGCCTTATCGCCGGCGTACGCCGACTGCAGACGCACGGCGTCCTCCTGCAGCTGCCTCACCTGTCCACCAGAGGGGGATGTGGCATTACAACACTGAGCTTTTCTGGGACCGAAACTGAATTTAATTGGGGGGTGTTGTGGCGAGGGAGGGGGGTTGTGGTAGCAGACTGGGAGAAGGAAGATTGTGATCATGACACTGGTTCCCTCTCTCCCTTATGACCCAAAACGTGCGCCCCAAACACAAAGCAATCAAGTGTGTCAGATTTAAAGAATATGTGCATAAATACAGATAAAAAAACTGATACGTGGGTCTATAATCTACAGCTATAATGTAGATGTTCCTGGTTTCTGCTCCATACAAACCTGTAACTACATAATTGGATTCATTATTAGGCTTAATGAGTGAAGGAGACACGTTTACTCAGTATTTCACCACTCGAGCGTCAGGCTCTTAACTCAAACTATGATCGAATGCGACGTTTAAAAGGCATTAAAAAGCCTTTTATATCATATAAATGTTTCCAACTTTGACATAAAAAGGTTTGAATAGATTTCATCAGCTGCTGAATAGGTCTTGATGAAGTCGGAGGTGACTGAACGCTTTCTTCCCACATTAGCACAACTTTGGACATTTGGATCTCAATTAAATAAATGTAGCAATGAGCACAATACAATATTTAAACAATGACAGAGTGTGTCTGGAAGTGTTTACCACTGAACCTTAGCCTAAATCAGAGGTAATTATGGCTCAATTACCTAGTTAACAGTATGCATACACCACTTAGACCACAGTAACATGCTTCATACGAGCCCAGGGCCTGTGCTGGAAGGTGAGGTGCATTCTGGGGGCTCTGTATGTCGTGCTGGAAGGTGAGGTGCATTCTGGGGGCTTGCACCTGCGTGCCCAGGGCCTGTATGTAGTGCTGGAAGGTGAGGTGCATTCTGGGGGCTTGTACCTGCGTGCCCAGGGCCTGTATGTCGTGCTCGAAGGTGGTGTGCATCCTCTGCAGCGTCTCCACCGTGTTCTGGTCTCTGCCCAGTTCTTCCGGAAGCTTCTTATGCTTGTCGAGGATGCGGCCCAGAATCTCCTTGGCGTCATGGTAGAACTTGTGCAGCTCGTAAGAGGCGGCCAGGATCTGCGTGCGCGTGTCGATCAGCTCCAGCAGGTCGGCCCAGGCCTCGTTCAGCCCATCCTTCCACTCAGCGATGGTCGCCGCGTCCGTGTGGCCCGAGTTGATCAGCTCATCCGCCATCTGGTTAACGGCGTCCACGCGTTCCTGCCCAATGTTGCCCGTGTCGCGGGCGAACTCACGGAAACGCTCCTGGAGCATCTGGTGGCGGAGATGGCAGAAAGAGGGTCTTTGAGTCGGGATCTCTCCCTATCCCATCCTATCCCAATCTATTCCCATCCTATCCCAATCCATTCCCATCCTATCTCAATCCATTCCCATCCCAATCCATTCCCATCTCATCCCATCCTATCCCAATCCCATCTCATCCCATCCCCATCCTATCCCATCCCAATCCATTCCCATCTCATCCCATACCTATCCCAATCCTATCCCAATCCATTCCCATCTCATCCTATCCCAATCCATTCCCATCCTATCCCAATCCATTCCCATCTCATCCCATACCTATCCCAATCCATTCCCATCTCATCCTATCCCAATCCATTCCCATCCTATCCCAATCCATTCCCATCCTATCCCAATCCATTCCCATCCTATCCCAATCCATTCCCATCCTATCCCATCCCAATCCATTCCCATCTCATCCTATCCCAATCCATTCCCATCTCATCCCATCCCAATCCATTCCCATCCTATCCCAATCCATTCCCATCTCATACCTATCCCAATCCATTCCCATCTCATCCTATCCCAATCCATTCCCATCTCATCCTATCCCAATCCATTCCCATCCTATCCCAATCCATTCCCATCTCATCCCATCCCAATCCATTCCCATCTCATCCCATCCCAATCCATTCCCATCTCATCCTATCCCAATCCATTCCCATCTCATTCCCATCCTATCCCAATCCCATCTCATCCCATCCTATCCCAATCCATTCCCATCTCATCCCATCCCCATTCCATAACCATTCCATAACCATTCCATAACCATTCTGAAAATATCAATACAGTAATATCTCTCACTTTACCTATCCGTATATCCATGCAGTGATTTTCATATAAGTATGTTTACTTTTTATCAAAATTAATTTCCATGAAACGTGTGTATTTGTATTACCAAAAAAGTACAAGAATGAAAACTAAAGCTACAAATTAGCTTCATAGCTTTTTTGTTTGTTTTGTATAACGCCTAATACGGGAGCTTAGTGAACTTCCCAGGCTTTTGTTAACGTTTTGCTGTTCTTGGCTGGTGTTATACGAGCTACTTTAAGTGCCTTTTTCAGTTCACAATAAATTGCCCAGCGATTAGCATTTAAAAACCTTTATAAAATGCACATTCCATATGTACTTTATGGTAAGTAGGGGAGGGTGTAACGGTACACAAACCTCACGGTTCGGTACGTACCTGGATTTTGAAGTCAAGGTTCGGTATGCTTTCGGTATAGCGGAAAAAATAGCTTTTAATTTATTATGAAGTTATAAACTTGTAAACAGTGGCTAATTGGCCATAATTTCCTGAACAAAGGAAGGCACATATCGGTCTTTCTTAAAAGTTACGGCGTTTGTTGTTGCTTTTGCCCGGTCTGAATTAGTGGAGGCAGCTTAAATACCATGGGGAGCTGGGTTTGCACTCCACTCCGTTTTCCTTGTACCGTCATACTGACGAGGCCGGGCTGTGCTAACCGTGCATTCCTTTATTAAAATTTTTGTATTTTGTATTAAATTTTTGGCACCCAACACAGGGCTGTCTATATCAAATTCCCACCCCAATTGAGAATGTCCAATTATCTCCCCAAACTGCATTCACGAAACAACCCCACTGCACTGGACCCACGGGCCCTGCATTCGTTTATGGTCGGAGGTCGGATGTGGAAAAGGCGTCATTACCGCGTCATTACCGACATCACTGCGTGTGCGGTGCACAACTGGGGACTTGGCGTCATGCACGACCTTCGCAGGGACGTTTTGGCTTTGCTAGCAAATATAGCTAAAACGGCTAACAATTACAACAATAAAGTTTTAACTTTTAATTGTATATTTTTATCATTCGAAACACGAAAGCTGAAGTGTTTTAAAAGCTAAAATAGTCTAAAAGTCTAAAACTCATGTTTGTTTACTGTTCACAATGTGGGTCGCGGTGTGAGCTGCTATGATGGTGTGATTTAAAGTTCTTCCTAGTCGGGGTTGTTGATTTCCCGATCCATGATTTCCGACATGGAATTCCTAGTTTGGAAGGGCGTTTTATTACATTTTCCAGAGTCAGATATCAGGATTCCTGGTTGGAAATGAAAAAAAAATTATTCAGTTGCTGTGCTCATGGGCTGAAATAAAAACATCCGGCTCTTTGCAAAAGTTATGTCTTTGACGGGGGAACTCGGGAGTTTTGAATTTAAGTTCCGCACACAAAAAAAGTTCTGCACGTGCGTGCAGCTCTCTCACAACTCGCACCGAACCGAAAGCCATGTACCGAACGGTTCAGTAAGAATACGTGTACCGTTACATGTCTAATGGTAAAGAACCTGACAGTACCCAGCTCTTATATCAAGCGTTACATCCCTTATGGTAAGGGACCTGACAGTACCCAGCTCTTATATCAAGCGTTACATCCCTTATGGTAAGGGACCTGACAGTACCCAGCTCTTATATCAAGCGTTACATCCCTTATGGTAAGGGACCTGACAGTACCCAGCTCTTATATCAAGCGTTACATCCCTTATGGTAAGGGACCTGACAGTACCCAGCTCTTATATCAAGCGTTACATCCCTTATGGTAAGAAACCTGACAGTACCCAGCTCTTATATCAAGCGTTACATCCCTTATGGTAAGGGACCTGACAGTACCCAGCTCTTATATCAAGCGTTACACCCCTTATGGTAAGAAACCTGACAGTACCCAGCTCTTATATCAAGCGTTACATCCCTTATGGTAAGGGACCTGACAGTACCCAGCTCTTATATCAAGCGTTACATCCCTTATGGTAAGAAACCTGACAGTACCCAGCTCTTATATCAAGCGTTACATCCCTTATGGTAAGAAACCTGACAGTACCCAGCTCTTATATCAAGCGTTACATCCCTTATGGTAAGGGACCTGACAGTACCCAGCTCTTATATCAAGCGTTACATCCCTTATGGTAAGGGACCTGACAGTACCCAGCTCTTATATCAAGCGTTACATCCCTTATGGTAAGAAACCTGACAGTACCCAGCTCTTATATCAAGCGTTACATCCCTTATGGTAAGGGACCTGACAGTACCCAGCTCTTATATCAAGCGTTACATCCCTTATGGTAAGAAACCTGACAGTACCCAGCTCTTATATCAAGCGTTACATCCCTTATGGTAAGGGACCTGACAGTACCCAGCTCTTATATCAAGCGTTACATCCCTTATGGTAAGGGACCTGACAGTACCCAGCTCTTATATCAAGCGTTACATCCCTTATGGTAAGAAACCTGACAGTACCCAGCTCTTATATCAAGCGTTACATCCCTTATGGTAAGGGACCTGACAGTACCCAGCTCTTATATCAAGCGTTACATCCCTTATGGTAAGGGACCTGACAGTACCCAGCTCTTATATCAAGCGTTACATCCCTTATGGTAAGGGACCTGACAGTACCCAGCTCTT
Source organism: Ilyophis sp. 1 JC-2022 (assembly GCA_022702515.1). Taxonomy (NCBI): domain Eukaryota; kingdom Metazoa; phylum Chordata; class Actinopteri; order Anguilliformes; family Synaphobranchidae; genus Ilyophis; species Ilyophis sp. 1 JC-2022. The sequence goes on from CM040396.1 coordinate 113,387,712, forward strand.
ATATCAAGCGTTACACCCCTTATGGTAAGGGACCTGACAGTACCCAGCTCTTATATCAAGCGTTACATCCCTTATGGTAAGGGACCTGACAGTACCCAGCTCTTATATCAAGCGTTACATCCCTTATGGTAAGGGACCTGACAGTACCCAGCTCTTATATCAAGCGTTACATCCCTTATGGTAAGGGACCTGACAGTACCCAGCTCTTATATCAAGCGTTACACCCCTTATGGTAAGAAACCTGACAGTACCCAGCTCTTATATCAAGCGTTACATCCCTTATGGTAAGGGACCTGACAGTACCCAGCTCTTATATCAAGCGTTACATCCCTTATGGTAAGAAACCTGACAGTACCCAGCTCTTATATCAAGCGTTACATCCCTTATGGTAAGAAACCTGACAGTACCCAGCTCTTATATCAAGCGTTACATCCCTTATGGTAAGAAACCTGACAGTACCCAGCTCTTATATCAAGCGTTACATCCCTTATGGTAAGGGACCTGACAGTACCCAGCTCTTATATCAAGCGTTACATCCCTTATGGTAAGAAACCTGACAGTACCCAGCTCTTATATCAAGCGTTACATCCCTTATGGTAAGGGACCTGACAGTACCCAGCAGCTCTTATATCAAGCGTTACATCCCTTATGGTAAGAAACCTGACAGTACCCAGCTCTTATATCAAGCGTTACATCCCTTATGGTAAGGGACCTGACAGTACCCAGCTCTTATATCAAGCGTTACATCCCTTATGGTAAGGGACCTGACAGTACCCAGCTCTTATATCAAGCGTTACATCCCTTATGGTAAGAAACCTGACAGTACCCAGCTCTTATATCAAGCGTTACATCCCTTATGGTAAGGGAAACCTGACAGTACCCAGCTCTTATATCAAGCGTTACATCCCTTATGGTAAAGAACCTGACAGTACCCAGCTCTTATATCAAGCGTTACATCCCTTATGGTAAGGGACCTGACAGTACCCAGCTCTTATATCAAGCGTTACATCCCTTATGGTAAGGGACCTGACAGTACCCAGCTCTTATATCAAGCGTTACATCCCTTATGGTAAGGGACCTGACAGTACCCAGCTCTTATATCAAGCGTTACACCCCTTATGGTAAGAAACCTGACAGTACCCAGCTCTTATATCAAGCGTTACATCCCTTATGGTAAGGGACCTGACAGTACCCAGCTCTTATATCAAGCGTTACATCCCTTATGGTAAGGGACCTGACAGTACCCAGCTCTTATATCAAGCGTGACATCCCCTTATGGTAAGGGACCTGACAGTACCCAGCTCTTACATCAAGCGTTACATCCCTTATGGTAAAGAACCTGACAGTACCCAGCTCTTATATCAAGCGTTACATCCCTTATGGTAAGAAACCTGACAGTACCCAGCTCTTATATCAAGCGTTACATCCCTTATGGTAAGGGACCTGACAGTACCCAGCTCTTATATCAAGCGTTACATCCCTTATGGTAAAGAACCTGACAGTACCCAGCTCTTATATCAAGCGTTACATCCCTTATGGTAAGGGACCTGACAGTACCCAGCTCTTATATCAAGCGTTACATCCCTTATGGTAAGGGACCTGACAGTACCCAGCTCTTATATCAAGCGTTACACCCCTTATGGTAAGAAACCTGACAGTACCCAGCTCTTATATCAAGCGTTACATCCCTTATGGTAAGGGACCTGACAGTACCCAGCTCTTATATCAAGCGTTACATCCCTTATGGTAAGGGACCTGACAGTACCCAGCTCTTATATCAAGCGTTACATCCCTTATGGTAAGGGACCTGACAGTACCCAGCTCTTATATCAAGCGTTACATCCCTTATGGTAAGGGACCTGACAGTACCCAGCTCTTATATCAAGCGTTACATCCCTTATGGTAAGGGACCTGACAGTACCCAGCTCTTATATCAAGCGTTACATCCCTTATGGTAAGAAACCTGACAGTACCCAGCTCTTATATCAAGCGTTACATCCCTTATGGTAAGGGACCTGACAGTACCCAGCTCTTATATCAAGCGTTACATCCCTTATGGTAAGGGACCTGACAGTACCCAGCTCTTATATCAAGCGTTACATCCCTTATGGTAAGAAACCTGACAGTACCCAGCTCTTATATCAAGCGTTACATCCCTTATGGTAAGGGACCTGACAGTACCCAGCTCTTATATCAAGCGTTACATCCCTTATGGTAAGGGACCTGACAGTACCCAGCTCTTATATCAAGCGTTACATCCCTTATGGTAAGGGACCTGACAGTACCCAGCTCTTATATCAAGCGTTACATCCCTTATGGTAAGGGACCTGACAGTACCCAGCTCTTATATCAAGCGTTACATCCCTTATGGTAAGGGACCTGACAGTACCCAGCTCTTATATCAAGCGTTACACCCCTTATGGTAAGAAACCTGACAGTACCCAGCTCTTATATCAAGCGTTACATCCCTTATGGTAAGAAACCTGACAGTACCCAGCTCTTATATCAAGCGTTACATCCCTTATGGTAAGAAACCTGACAGTACCCAGCTCTTATATCAAGCGTTACATCCCTTATGGTAAGAAACCTGACAGTACCCAGCTCTTATATCTTATATGCCTCAGACCGGGCAGTGGGGAGGAGCATACCGTGACGTGCTCGTAGTCCTGGCCCAGCTCGTGGGATCCGGCCACCACCTCCCGCTCAGCGATCCACTGCTCCAGATCATCCACCTCACGGTTCAGCTGGAAGAGCCGGAATCTCTCATCCAACTTCCCTATCCTCTCCTCCGACAGGTCCTTCAGCCCGGCGTACAACTTATCCACCTGCGACTGCCTCATACTTATCCTCTCACTGTGTGTGAGAGAGAGAGTGGGGGAGGGGGAGAGACAGGGAGAGAGAGAGAGGGACAGGGAGAGAGAGACAGGGAGAGAGAGAGAGGGAGAGGGGGAGAGGGAGGGAGAGGGGGAGAAAGAGGGAGGGAGAGAGAGGGGGAGAAATAGGGAGGGAGAGGAAGGGAGAGCGAGGGAGAGGGAAACGGGGAGAGGGAGAGAGAGGGAGAGGGGGAGGGAGAGAGAGGGAGAGACACGTAAACCACACGCCTACAACACACATGATTATCTTTTGACCGCCATGTAGAGACATGCTAATGAACATTCCAATGTAAAATACAGCACTTCCTGAAAAGAAAAACAGAAGTAGTTTTTTGTACAGGGACAAGGTACCAGGATGTGTAGAAGGGTTTTGCTTATCCCTTTAGTCTCTAACCCAGGCATCTCAAAATCCTGGGGGTCACTGTGTATTTGTGGTTTCCTTTCAATCGGCAGCTAATTTAGGCCTTGGAACAAAGCTGTGTGGATGCTTTAGCCAATTCAATTAAGCACGTAAGTGCCAAGAAAACAGCAGGTACTGTGGCCCTCCAGCACTGGTGTTTGAGATCCCTGCACAAACAGGTCAACAATGAAATTAAAATGATGAAATGATGGATACTGTCCAATAATGACCCGTCTGTATCCGGTCGGGTGCGGACGTGCAGACTCAGGCCAGACTGACCTCTCGGGATGACCCGCGGCCACCAGGGCCCTGCTGGTCTGGGAGAGCTGGTGCACGGCCTCGGCGTAGTCCTCCACAGACTGCTCCACGATCTGGTGTTTCTTCTGCATGGCCACCGAGCTCTGTTCGTCCTGAGAGCGGGGAGACTGGGGGTCACCCACAGGCCCTCTGATGCCCCTCGACCTTCGACCTCACACCCACAGACTCTCTGCTGCCCCTAGACCTCACACCCACAAACTCTCCACTGCACCTCCACCTCACTGCACCTCACCAGTATCCCATACTGCACCTGGGCCCCTCCCTCCAGTATCCCATACTGCACCTGGGCCCCTCCATCCAGTATCCCATACTGCACCTGGGCCCCTCCCTCCAGTATCCCATACTGCACCTGGGCCCCTCCCTCCAGTATCCCATACTGCACCTGGGCCCCTCCCTCCAGTATCCCATACTGCACCTGGGTCCCTCCCTCCAGTATCCCATACTGCACCTGGGCCCCTCCATCCAGTATCCCATACTGCACCTGGGCCCCTCCCTCCAGTATCCCATACTGCACCTGGGCCCCTCCCTCCAGTATCCCATACTGCACCTGGGCCCCTCCATCCAGTATCCCATACTGCACCTGGGTCCCTCCCTCCAGTATCCCATACTGCACCTGGGTCCCTCCCTCCAGTATCCCATACTGCACCTGGGTCCCTCCCTCCAGTATCCCATACTGCACCTGGGTCCCTCCCTCCAGTATCCCATACTGCACCTTGGCCTTCTCCTCTGACATCATGTAGAGCTCCTGCTCGCTCATCCAGGCCTCGGCCTCGGCGGCGTCGAAGTAGTACTGCTGCGCGCAGTGCGCCTCCTCCAGCCGGGCGTGCCGTTTGCCCGCCTCCTCTACCATCAGGTCCCACAGGCAACGCAGATCCGCCAACCGCTGCCGAATACCGTCTGCGCTCGGGCTGTCGTCCCGCACGATGTTCTGGCTCCGCTCGAAAATGTCGTCCCGGCGTGGCTGGTGGCCCTGGATCTCTTTCTGCAGGGTCTGGAGCGTGGGTACAGGGGGGGATTTGGGGTACAGGGTGGGATTTGGGGTTTGGTCACTAACAGGCCCACTGTCTTCACTCTAACCAGTGAGTTCTACACTCTAATCAGATTTATGTTCTTTTCAGATTTTAGGACTTTTCAATCACACATTATAAGGATTTCGGTTGGTGCAATAGTCAGGACTGATTTGAGTGCTAGGGCGAAGCATTTATGAGCTTCATATACATTTTGAGACAAATTACTTTTAAAATATTTCCTACAGTGACTAGTTTTAGCCACTGAATTACTGTACAAACCAGTGCTCTGTCCCATTTCTTTCCCCACTATCACAGCGCAGATATTGATAGTCCCGCTGATGTTTAACGCAAGTCAGAGCAGTGATTGGTTTAATCTCACCTGGTTTTTCTTGATGAGCAGCTGCACAGTTTGTAGGTTGTGTCCATGATCTGTGGAAGTTGCAAGTGGCATCCTCTCTTCAACCCAGAGCTATTAAACAAAAGCAGAGAAATCAGCGATATAAATATAATTACAAACATTATAAACTCCTTAAGTGAACAGACTCGTTCATAAGCTAGGAACCACCACATATTATTATTATCATTAATGTGGCAGCTCAACAAATGGTAGCTCAACAAACAGACAAGAAAAGCAGTCCTGTGTAATTAATTGATTGTGCGTGATTGTGGGGAATGTATGTGATCGTGGGGGATGTGCGTGATCATGGGGGATGTGTGTGATCGTGGGGGATGTGTGTGATCGAGTTTGGAGAGCTGCAGAATCGGGATGCGTTGAAAAAAAAAAAAGCGTGTTGGTGCTCCAGAAAGCAGAGCGGCTGAATGTTGGGTATGAATGAGGAAAGCGTGTTGGTGCTCCAGAAAGCAGAGCGGCTGAATGTTGGGTATGAATGAGGAAAGCGTGTTGGTGTTCCAGAAAGCAGAGCGGCTGAATGTTGGGTATGAATGAGGAAAGCGTGTTGGTGCTCCAGAAAGCAGAGCGGCTGAATGTTGGGTATGAATGAGGAAAGCGTGTTGGTGCTCCAGAAAGCAGAGCGGCTGAATGTTGGGTATGAATGAGGAAAGCGTGTTGGTGCTCCAGAAAGCAGAGCGGCTGAATGTTGGGTATGAATGAGGAAAGCGTGTTGGTGCTCCAGAAAGCAGAGCGGCTGAATGTTGGGTATTAATGAGGAAAGGGTGTTGGTGCTCCAGAAAGCAGAGCGGCTGAATGTTGGGTATGAATGAGGAAAGCGTGTTGGTGCTCCAGAAAGCAGAGTGGCTGAATGTTGGGTATGAATGAGGAAAGCGTGTTGGTGCTCCAGAAAGCAGAGCGGCTGAATGTTGGGTATTAATGAGGAAAGCGTGTTAGTGCTCCAGAAAGCAGAGAGGCTGAATGTTGGGTATGAATGAGGAAAGCGTGTTGGTGCTCCAGAAAGCAGAGCGGCTGAATGTTGGGTATGAATGAGGAAAGCGTGTTGGTGCTCCAGAAAGCAGAGCGGCTGAATGTTGGGTATTAATGAGGAAAGCGTGTTGGTGCTCCAGAAAGCAGAGCGGCTGAATGTTGGGTATGAATGAGGTCAGCTCAGTCCCCGCTCTGGGTACTGAAAGCACCACAGAATGAGAGCACCTGCCGCTCGTCTCCAAAAGCTGCTTTTCCCTCAGAAAAGAAACGAAAATAGAAGATTCTCCTTCAGAAAAAACCTGCATTGCCCCCCCTTGGGGCCAAATGAACTCCCCAAACAGACACTCCTCCTCCTCCCCTCTCCCTCGCCCCTCCCACTCACGATCTCATCCTCCACGTCTCTGTTGAACTGGTGGATCTCGCGGGAGGCCATGAGGAGCCCCTTCCTCCTCCGCAGGGGGTCCAGAAGCTCCTGGAACTTGTGCTCCACCTCCCTGCGCTGCCCGTCCACCTCCTCCGTGTCCCGCCCCTCCTGGCTGAGCACGTGCGCCTGGCTCTGCAGCTCCTGCACCTCCTTCTGACGCACCTCCACCTGGTTCTCCAGAATCTACAGCATGGTGAGGAGAGAAGTCTCAGTGCTCTCTGTTTCTCTCTCTCCGTCTCCCCCTCTCTTTCTCTCTCTCCGTCTCCCCCTCTCTTTCTCTCCCCGTCACCCCCTCTCTTTCTCTCCCCGTCACCCCCTCTCTTTCTCTCCCCGTCTCCCCCTCTCTTTCTCTCCCTGTCTCCCCCTCTCTTTCTCTCCCTGTCTCCCCCTCTCTTTCTCTCTCTCTCTCCCTCTCTTTCTCTCCAAGTCACCCCCTCTCTTTCTCTCCCCGTCTCCCCCTCTCTTTCTCTCCCCGTCTCCCCCTCTCTTTCTCTCCCCGTCTCCCCCTCTCTTTCTCTCCCCGTCTCCCCCTCTCTTTCTCTCCCCGTCTCCCCCTCTCTTTCTCTCCCTGTCTCCCTCTCTTTCTCTCTCTCTGTCACCCCCTCTCTTTCTCTCCCCGTCTCCCCCTCTCTTTCTCTCCTAGTCTCACACTCTCTTTCTCTCCATGTCTCCCCCTCTCTTTCTCTCCCCGTCTCCCCCTCTCTTTCTCTCTCTCTGTCTCCCCCTCTCTTTCTATCCCTGTCTCCCCTCTCTTTCACCCTATATCTATATCTCTGTCTCTACCTCTTTGGCCCTCTCTTTCAATCACTTTCTGTCTCTCTCTCTTTCTCTTCCGCCAGTCTGTCTCTCCGTCTCTCTCTTCTTTATCCTCCTCTCACTCCTCCTCTATCTCTTTTTCCCGCTATATTTCTCCCCCCCTTCGTCTCTCTCTCTTTCCCACCCTCTCTCTCTCCCCCTCTCACACACCAGTGCACTCGTCTCTCTCTCCCTTTCTCTCTCCCCCTCTCACACACCAGTGCACACACACACACTGGGAGGCCGCTACAGATTTGCAGCAGTTGGTGTGTACGGGATTCTGGCTCTACCTCACCGCCAGGGAGCCGCGTGGAGAGGGAGATTACGTAAACCGAGAGAGGGGGGCGCTTATGTAAGGGCTGGTTACCCTGCCCGCTGAAGCAAGCGTTTGCCTCGTATGAATGAGCGCTTCCTTACAAAAGAAAGAGCGCGCAGTCTGACTGTTCATTAGAGAATAACACTTTCCTGAGAGAGATCAATCAGTCAGATAACATCAGACACTGTGCTACACAACACAGGGACTACACAACACTAACATCTACACAACACTGACTACACAACACTGACTACACTTCCCAAATTAGGAGAAATAAAACCACAGGTGCAGTAAAAATATCTAAAAATGACTGCTTTGTATCACCTGACGGTGAACTCATTTCACATGGGTTTACAAGCCGTACCTATTCTATATCTAAAGTTATATCCCCTAACCAATCTGCTTCCTAATAATACAACGTTCTATAAGGCATTTTATATGAATACAATCTCACGCTTAGCTCTTGTTTAGCCGCTTCATTTAGCTAAAATACTGTAAACTCTGTACAATAACTGGGTGATAAGAGTTTCTCTCGGTCTCTGTGCCCTTTCTCACTGTGAGCACCTCTCTGCTTGCCTAAACCTGATCATAATCATAATCATAATCACATGGGCATTTACAGTGTGTCAGGTAAGATTTCCATTTCCAATGGTGAACATGCGCCCCCTCCCCCGGCCCAATCAGCAGCAAGGACAGGAAGTGATGAGTTACCTGCTGCTTCTTGAGCAGGATGTTGACGCTGGTCAGGTCCTTGCCGAAGTCGTCTGATTGGATCTGCCCCCCCACGCCCAGCAGCCACTTGTCCAGGTCGGCGCAGCTCTGGGTGAACAGCTCCGCCCTGTTGGCGTCAAACAGGCACTGCGCCTTCGTCTGAGTGGTGGATTCAAGCTCCTCCCACAACCTGTGCAGGTCCGACAGCTTCTCCTTCACCACCGCCTCCGTCTCTGGCTTCTCTGCCACCAGCTGCATCCCATCCTGCAAAGGATCATGGGACAGCCGTCGGGCACCGGACATTGTGGGATATCAGCTACGCATGATCAGAGGTTTTGTAGACTCTAGATACTTTGTGATAGCCAGGTATTATTAACATTGAGTTGTGCCTCCCTGCCATTAAAAACTAAATATTCCAATTTGAGGCGCCTTCTGAAAATGAAGAGAAGAAAATTTCAGAGTACGGTATTCCGGCAAAAGACATTGTGTGCAGTAATACAGAACCAGAACCTCCCATCACCAACTGGACCCTCCTACAGTTAAGAGGCAGACAGAATGGAAGGAGCAAAGTATCTGGTGAGCCTATAGGTTGGTACAGATTAAGGAGCCCAGTATCGGGTGAGCCTATTGGCTGGTTCAGATTAAGAAACCCAGGATCGGGTGAGCCTATTGGCTGGTTCAGATTAAGAAACCCAGGATCGGGTGAGCCTATTGGCTGGTTCAGATTAAGAAGCTGTGTATCAGGTAAACCTATTTGCTGGTTCAGATTAAGGAGCCGAGTATCGGGTGAGCCTATAGGTTGGTTCAGATTAAGGAGCCGAGTATCTGGTGAGCCTATAGGTTGGTTCAGATTAAGGAGCCGAGTATCTGGTGAGCCTATAGATTGGTTCAGATTAAGGAGCCGAGTATCGGGTGAGCCTATAGATTGGTTCAGATTAAGGAGCCGAGTATCTGATAAACCTATTTGCTGGTTCAGATTAAGGAGCCGAGTATCGGGTGAGCCTATAGGTTGGTTCAGATTAAGGAGCCGAGTATCTGGTGAGCCTATAGGTTGGTTCAGATTAAGGAGCCGAGTATCTGGTGAGCCTATAGATTGGTTCAGATTAAGGAGCCGAGTATCTGATAAACCTATTTGCTGGTTCAGATTAAGGAGCCGAGTATCGGGTGAGCCTATAGGTTGGTTCAGATTAAGGAGCCGAGTATCTGGTGAGCCTATAGGTTGGTTCAGATTAAGGAGCCGAGTATCTGGTGAGCCTATAGGTTGGTACAGATTAAGGAGCCGAGTATCGGGTGAGCCTATTGGCTGGTTCAGATTAAGGAGCCCAGTATCTGGAGAGCCTATTAGCTGGTTCAGATTAAGGAGCCAGGTATCTGGTGAGCCTATTTGCTGGTTCAGATTAAGGAGCCCAGTATCGGGAGAGCCTATTGGCTGGTTCAGATTACAGGGTCATTTTATGAGATGTAAATGTTTTAGAACATTTTTATGAGATGTTTTGTTCTCCGGGGCAGTGCTGTGGTCATCAAAGAGTTAAAGGCTAGCTGTGCCCATAAAAGATACACTTTCAAATATTCATTGCCATTTAGTTGGTTAATTAATATACTTTCAGCAACAAAGCTCAACAGTCAAAGCTCAACAGCCAAAGTTCAACATTTTGCATTGATATTTTATATATATATATATATAACACATGTATTCTTCTAGCGTTCTTCAATATACTACAATACATTTAAAGCGCATACATACATGCAGCTGCTTTTGAGAGGATAAAAACAGGAAGTAGCTTTGTGCCAGCGCTGGAGTAGAGAGCGATTCCCTAAGCCCCGGGCTCCGCCTCTGCTCGCTCCACAACGCCACGCCCACTGTCCAGAGGGACAGTATCGCTGCCTCTACCAAAAACAACCTGGCACAGGGGAGAAGGCCGAGCTGTCCCTGATGCACCCACTGCACGGTGTGTGAGCTCTCTGTCTGACACGCTACACGCCTGCGCGGGTGTGTGAGCTCTCTCTCTGACACGCTACACGCCTGCGCGGGTGTGTGAGCTCTCTCTCTGACACGCTACACGCCTGCGCGGGTGTGTGAGCTCTCACGCCTGCGCGGGTGTGTGAGCTCTCTGTCTGACACGCTACACGCCTGCGCGGGTGTGTGAGCTCTCTGTCTGACACGCTACACGCCTGCGCGGGTGTGTGAGCTCTCTCTCTGACACGCTACACGCCTGCGCGGGTGTGTGAGCTCTCTCTCTGACACGCTACACGCCTGCGCGGGTGTGTGAGCTCTCTCTCTGACACGCTACACGCCTGCGCGGGTGTGTGAGCTCTCTGTCTGACGCGCTACACGCCTGCGCGGGTGTGTGAGCTCTCTGTCTGACACGCTACACGCCTGCGCGGGTGTGTGAGCTCTCTCTCTGACACGCTACACGCCTGCGCGGGTGTGTGAGCTCTCTCTGACACGCTACACGCGGGTGTGTGAGCTCTCTCTCTGACACGCTACACGCCTGCGCGGGTGTGTGAGCTCTCTCTCTGACACGCTACACGCCTGCGCGGGTGTGTGAGCTCTCTCTCTGACATGCTACACGCCTGCTTGGGTGTGTGAGCTCTCTCTCTGACATGCTACACGCCTGCGCGGGTGTGTGAGCTCTCTCTTACACCTTTTCCACCAAGCAAGTTCGAGGCCCGGTTCGGAGCTGGTGCCTAATCTCGAACCAGTTCTTCGCGTTTCGACAGCAAAAGAACCGGCTCTCAGCCAGGAAAACTGGTTCCAGAGCGGCACCAACATTTAGCTGGTCTAGAACCAAAAACCGCTTACGTCAAGGGCTGGAGGCGGGATTATCGTGACCAACCAAGTACCAACTAAAACTTTGTGATCATCATTTAAAAAGAACAGAGCTTCAGCATGGATGTGAAATCAAAAGCAGTCGTGTTTGGATGCCAACGTAGGCTCGCGAAGCCAGGAGCAACACTAGAGATGTGATGTAGTCCGCCATTGTTGTTGCTAGCGTTGCCTGCGCGGGTGTGTGAGCTCTCTCTCTTACATGCTACACGCTGCGCGGGTGTGTGAGCTCTCTCTCTTACATGCTACACGCTGCGCGGGTGTGTGAGCTCTCTCTCTTACATGCTACACGCTGCGCGGGTGTGTGAGCTCTCTCTCTGACATGCTACACGCTGCGCGGGTGTGTGAGCTCTCTCTCTTACATGCTACACGCTGCGCGGGTGTGTGAGCTCTCTCTCTTACATGCTACACGCTGCGCGGGTGTGTGAGCTCTCTCACTGATGCGCTTCCTGTGGGCGGAGCTCTTACCTTCTCGATCTTGTCCAGCCACTCCTTGTTGGACTGCAGCTCGGCCATGAAGGCCTGATGTTTGAGCCACTTGCTGTGCAGGTTCCGCGCCTCGTCATACGACATGTCCTGAGCGGACAGCATCTTCTCACTGATCCAGAGAGACAGCTGCGCAGACGGGAGGGCCGGTTAGACTGCGCAGACCCTAATCTCCGCTGTGATAGGACAGTGCCCGCTGCAGGGTCGCAATGAATGGAAAGAAAATGTGTGTGTGCATGCATGCTCGTGTGTGTGTGTGTGTGCACGCATGCTCGTGTGTGTGTGTGTGTGTGTGCACGCATGCTCGTGTGTGTGTGTGGGCAGAGTGTGTCTTTTCCTGACAGTTTCACTCATTTCTTGTGACAGACAATTGATAAATAATGAAGTCCATGTATTTCTGCACTACAGCGTTAGTCCCAGAGATTGGGTGTTTCTGAATGGGTGCTGTGCACTGCTATTGATGCAGATCTGAGGTGACTGCTTGAGAGGTTCCCCGCCCCCTTGTCCCGTGGCATGCTGGGATAGCTCTCAGAGTAGTCGTTAGCGAACAGCTCATGGCAGCGTAGCGTACCTCCTGGCAGTCCTGGAGGAACTTCTGAAGGTCCCGATTATCCTTTAGCTTCATCAGCAGCTCACTGGCTGCCTCGCGATTCTTCTTATGCCTGCACACACACACACGCACACGCACACGCACGCACGCACGCGCACACGCACAAAGAGATAGGTCACACTACAGTTATATGGCATGCATCATTTTTGCATATAATCATTTTTGGAAGAAATTATTTAATTTAATTTAACAGGATGAGCCACCCAGCAGTCCTTGTATCGATCACTGACAAATTAACGTGAATGATTAATGATTCTGTCATATACAGGGGGTGGACAAAATATCGGAAACACCAGAAACGAAAAAAAACTTTTTCATAAAACATAAAACAGCTGCTATGTGTTTGCACCCATTTCTCTTACCTATATTTTCTACACACTTTTATGACTGGCGTGCCATGTATACATTTTAATTTCTGTCTTGTTTTTTTATTATTTGCTTGATAATCATAAATATCCATTAATCATATTATTATAAAATAATACAAATTTGTGAATGAAATGCTGCTTTTGTGTCAGTAATAAGTGATGACACTTTAGAGCTAATGTAGGACAGAAACTGAAAGCATTTTGGTCCATGAAAACCAGAGATGTGCGCCGGGGGGAGTGAGCACCTCTGCTCAAAGTGAACTGAACAGCTGAATAAGATGGAAGATCATTGGAACTGGTCTAGAATCCAACACTTTCACATAACATGAGTCACAACTACGACCCAGTTGTTAATTATTCCTTTTCAGTTAAGTTTTTTACTAATCACACTCACTATTCGCACACTCTAATCACACTCACCAATCGCACTCACCAATCGCACTCACCAATCGCACTCACCAATCGCACTCACCAATCGCACTCACCAATCGCACTCACCAATCGCACTCACCAATCGCACTCACCAATCGCACTCACCAATCGCACTCACCAATCGCACTCACCAATCGCACTCACCAATCGCACTCACCAATCGCACTCACCAATCGCACTCACCAATCGCACTCACCAATCGCACTCACCAATCACACTCACCAATCACACTCACCAATCACACTCACCAATCACACTCACCAATCACACTCACCAATCACACTCACCAATCGCACTCACCAATCGCACTCACCAATCGCACTCACCAATTGCACTCACTAATCGCATTCACCCATCACATCGAGGAGATCAACTCCAATTGTGGGGGACCAAAATGTTTTCTGATTATTCTTGTACATTTATTGAACTGTACTCATTTATTACTGATATAATAGCAACATGCAATTTATGATTTATTTGCATTTCATAAAAATATGACTAACAAGCAATTATGGTTGATTAGCATAATTATAATGAAGAAGTAGTCATCATAGAAAATGTACAGGTGGCTCAAGACTCACAAAACAACAAAGATAATCAGGTTAGGAACAGAGGTTGTGGTAGGTGTTTTATGTTTTCTGGAAAACTGGTGTTGTACCCAGAAAAAAAATGGCTGTATTAGTCTGTGAACCCAAGACACCAAGTTCTTAAAAAATGACTATAAGCCTTCAACCCGCCAGATATTATCACCTGATCATTTGGGCTATCTGGAGTTTCCTGCCACTTTAGTTACTGAAATAGACAGTCATGTTTTATTATCGACTCAAGTAAACGTTGGGTGCACGCTCTTATTTTGGACATAGATGCGGTGTGAACGAGTTAAAGATTAAAGAACCGCGACGGTGTGAGTAAAACTGAGAGAGAGAAGTGCAGCTGAAAGGGTCCCTGAATCCAGGATTGAGTTACATTTACAAGAACACCCACCGCCTCTATTTAGGAACTTCTATTTCAACCGTATACTCAAGATCAGCTATGATGGTTATCAGCACTTTGTTTTTTAAAAGGAGAGTGGAGAGCATGTCCTCCTTAAGTATTTAATCAGTTCATTAAACTGGAGAAAGTAGAAAGTACAAACCCTCCCGCAACAGTCACATTCGTTTCTAGATATCACACCAACCTCTGAGTAATTATTGAATTAGCTCAGTCATATACACCATCTAACTTTTAGCTAAATTTATTGATAAGCTCATGAATCACAGGTTATCATTTTTGTGTCCCTATATGAAACATTTTACACAATGAGTAAAAATCTTTTTTTAGCACAAATGCATATATCTTACGAAAATCTTATTTATATATGAACTTATATATAGTACATAAAACATTCTTGTGTATATTTTCTCATGCAGGTTCATAAGGGCGACAGGGTGTGCGTTAATAATAACCGAATGCAGTACTGTGTATATTTTCTCATGCAGGTTCATAAGGGCTACAGGATGTGCGTTAATAATAACCGAATGCAGTACTGTGTATATTTTCTCATGCAGGTTCATAAGGGCGACAGGGTGTGCGTTAATAATAACCGAATGCAGTACTGTGTATATTTTCTCATGCAGGTTCATAAGGGCGACAGGGTGTGCGTTAATAATAACCGAATGCAGTAATGTGTATATTTTCTCATGCAGGTTCATAAGGGCTACAGGGTGTGCGTTAATAATAACCGAATTCAGCCAACGTGACTAACAGCTGGGCCAGGACACACAGACCACAAGGCCAGTTAAACACAGCTAACATAATGTAATGCAAGAACCAATATTCAATACTTTATTGCCATGGCAACCAGAGCATAGAATTTGACTTGGGGAGTTAAACATTAAGAAAACCATAAAAGTACATAACCAATAGAGGTGAAATATGCCTGTAGGTATCCTAACGTTGTGGCAATGTAATCTCGCAGTGAGAGCGCCATGCATGCGCCGGAGCACAGCCGATACCTGTCGTCGATGGAGTCCACCTTCTCCTGGATGCGCTCGGCGCTAATGTTCCCGTCGCTCACCAGCCTCCGGCCCGTCTCCACCACGCCGTTGATCTTCTCCTCGTTGGCGTCCATGGTGGTCATGAAGTCCTCCTGTTTCTTTATGGCGCCCTCTGCTGCCTCCAGGGTGGATGGCATCTCCGTGTGTGCCAGAACGTACTCCTGAAAGGTTAGCATGGTATTAGCATGTTACCCCCATGCCAGAACGTACTCCTGCAGGATTAGCATGGTGTTAGCACGTTACCCCCATGCCAAAATGTACTCCTGCAGGATTAGCATGGCGTTAGCACGTTACCCCCATGCCAAAATGTACTCCTGCAGGGTTAGCATGGCATGATTAGCATGGCAACTAGCACAACTACCCTAAACTATCCCCAACTAGCACAACTACCCTCAACTATCCACAACTAGCAAAATTAGCCTCAACTAGCACAACTAGCGCTCACTCAGTATTATGGAGATAGTGCAGTTGCTACAAGGTAGGCAAATGCCATTATTGAAAAGAATCTAACTAATGCAATCACTACTATGACTAAAAACATAATCTAGTCAGTTTGGTCAGATAAGAATAAGTATGTTACGTGGAACAAAGACCCATTTTCAACCTGGCTTGTAATTATTATAATACCAGAGACTATAAACCACCATACACACACACACACACACACACACACACACACCATATACCACTATAAGCCACTGATACAGCAGTGACATAAAGGCCCCTACCTTGCTCGTCTCAACGCACTGACTGTACTGTAGATACTATCCACAGTCTGGCTCAAGCATGCCGTGTGGGCCAGCAGAGACCTGTTCAAACACTTTCCTGTTTCCGCAGTATTTCACATGCTAACTCACAACTAAAATGACTAAAACACTAATAAAACTACTGATGTGATCTTCTAGCCTCCCTCCAAATGCTATCCAAGGTAAGGGGCCTGTACACAGTATGACAGTAAAAACGGTTTCAGTTCCTGTTGCATTATGTCAAGTCTGGCAGAAAATTGGCTTTGTTCTACTTTCAGAACACCAATCGCACTTTAAAACCAAAGAAGGACAATATTACAATCTGTGAGAGCTATGTTAATATTAGGCCACCAGAGTCCTGCACACACACAGATGCTGACAGGACGGGCCCGTGCTCACAGACACACACACACAGATGCTGACAGGACGGGCCCGTGCTCACAGACACACACACACAGATGCTGACAGGACGGGCCCGTGCTCACAGACACACACACACAGATGCTGACAGGACGGGCCCGTGATCACAGACTGAACCACAACACCTTGCATGCTACACTGTGGAATAACCCATGTATAAAGCGCATGCTACACTGTGGAATAACCCATGTGTAAAGCGCATGCTACACTGTGGAATAACCCATGTGTAAAGCGCAAGCTACACTGTGGAATAACCCATGCGTAAAGCGCATGCTACACTGTGGAATAACCCATGCGTAAAGCGCATGCCACACTATGGAATAACCCATGCGTAAAGCGCATGCTACACTGTGGAATAACCCATGCGTAAAGCGCATGCTACACTGTGGAATAACCCATGTATAAAGCGCATGCTACACTGTGGAATAACGCATGCGTAAAGCGCATGCTACACTGTGGAATAACCCATGTATAAAGCGCATGCTACACTGTGGAATAACCCATGTATAAAGCGCATGCTACACTGTGGAATAACGCATGCGTAAAGCGCATGCTACACTGTGGAATAACCCATGCGTAAAGCGCATGCTACACTGTGGAATAACCCATGCGTAAAGCGCATGCTACACTGTGGAATAACCCATGTATAAAGCGCATGCTACACTGTGGAATAACCCATGTATAAAGCGCATGCTACACTGTGGAATAACGCATGCGTAAAGCGCATGCTACACTGTGGAATAACCCATGCGTAAAGCGCATGCTACACTGTGGAATAACCCATGTGTAAAGCGCATGCTACACTGTGGAATAACCCATGCGTAAAGCGCATGCTACACTGTGGAATAACCCATGCGTAAAGCGCATGCTACACTATGGAATAACCCATGCGTAAAGCGCATGCTACACTGTGGAATAACCCATGTATAAAGCGCATGCTACACTGTGGAATAACCCATGTATAAAGCGCATGCTACACTGGAATAACGCATGCGTAAAGCGCATGCTACACTGTGGAATAACCCATGCGTAAAGCGCATGCTACACTGTGGAATAACCCATGTGTAAAGCGCATGCTACACTGTGGAATAACCCATGAGTAAAGCGCATGCTACACTGTGGAATATCCCATGCATAAAGCGCATGCTACACTGTGGAATAACCCATGCGTAAAGCATGCCTTCGATCGATCACCCAAAAAGACACAGCGTGTTACTTTAATGATCAGCCTGCATTATGAACCAGTTCATGAGCTTCGTTAGGTCGCTGGATACCTACTCTCACAACGCAACACACAATCTCATTAATAGATTCACTCTTAACCCTGAAATCCCACACACTAACTGTGCCGTAATTATTACTGAACTGCACATTAATGTAAAATAAGTCTTTTTTCTGAGAGCAAATGTGGGGAAATGTTATGTTTTCATGACACATATTTTACCAGCTTAACTGGGAGACATTGGACAAAGCGTCCAAGCGTTCAATAGAACCTGAATAGGGCCTTTACGTTATTACAGGCTTGTCTGGTTGGCAGGGTAAGGATACCTTATTGCTAAGATATGGTTACCTGGTTGCCAAGATACGGTTACCTGGTTGCTCAAGTAAGCTCACCTGGTTGTTGAGGAAGGCCTCGGCCTGCTTGGTGTCCCTGAGGAACAGCTGGTGGGCGTGGGACTGGGACAGGAGGCTCTGCCGGTTCTCCCACATCTTGTGCAGCTCGTTCCAGCCAGTGTCCAGAGCCTGCAGCCGCTGGCGGAGGAACATGTACTGGGCGTCCGTTTGTCCCTGCGTCACCATCTCGCCCATGTTCCGCATCTTCTGGTAGTCCTCCTCGTAGTTATCGATCTCGTTCTTGATGCCCTCGTGCTGGGCCAGCAGCTTCTCGGCCTCGGCCAGCGTGTTGGGCATGTCCTCGGACGCGATGGCGGTCTGCGTGCGCGACAGCCAGGACTGGAAGTCGTCGAGCTCGCGCAGAAACTGCTGCAGCTTGCTAGCCTCGCCTAGCGACTCCTCGCGGTTCCTCAGCGTGGCCTTCATCTCCTCCCACACGCCGGTGATCTCGCCCAGCCGGCCCACGATGGCCTGCTCCTGGTCGGGGTGCTCCGCCCCCAGACGCTCCGCCTCCTTGCGCAGGTCGCCCAGCTTGTCCTCGATGGCGGCCAGGTCACGGTCCATGCCCGTCAGCTTGCGCTGCAGCGCCATCACGCCCGCCAGGTCGTTGCCCAGCTCCTGGGTGGACTCGATCACCTTGGTCTTCTCGCGGATCCAGGACTTGGTCTCGTTGCACTCCAGGTGGTAGTTCTGCACCCCTAAAGCGGAGATTAGGGACTCCTTCTTCAGATCCACCAGGTCACGGAACTGACTCCACCTGGAATGCACAAAGTCACATGAAGGTCAAACCTCCTGGAGTTTTTTCAGTCAATGCTTTTTCTGTTGTTCTTTTCTTTCGTTCATCCCTCCCTCTCCAGCTCAGCTCAATTGTGCAAAAACTGCATTATACCTGTGCGTCATATTTGTGGTGCTGAAGGCGAGTTTCGCACCTCGCTATGAAGAGCTTTGAGAAACACTCGAAAGCACTAGATTGTATCTTTTTTTTCTTCTTTATCATCGGTATAACTTTCCCAAAGTGCTCAGTATCCCACTACATGATTTACCTCATTAGTGCTCTTTCAACTAAATGAAAACCTTTCAACTTTTATGAAAAACCACAGAAAGGCATTTGAAATATAACATAAATAAATTGAAACGGCTCAAAGAACTACACCCATATTTAAAATTCATCACAGAAAAAAAGTTGTTAACACAATTATGAACGTCAAATAACAACATAAATACAATCTTTCAGGTTACCCCTATGACATTATCTCCACAATGATAGATTGCTTTATCATATTTATTGGCCTGTAGTATCTAACATCATAAATGCAGGACAGAATTCACAGCACACTCTCTCTCATAACAAGATGTTGATGTGGTAATGGATGTGGTAGGTGATGTGATGTGGTAATGGATGTGGTGTGGTATGTGGTAATGGATGTGGTATGTGATGTGGTATGTGGTAATGAATGTGGTATGTGGTAATGGATGTGGTATGTGGTAATGGATGTGGTATGTTATGTGATGTGGTATTGGATGTGGTATGTGATGTGGTAATGGATGCGGTAGTGATGTGATGTGGTATGTGACGTGGTAATGGATGTGGTATGTGATGTGGTAATGGATGTGGTATATGATGTGATGTGGTAATGGATGTGGTATGTGATGTGATAATGGATGTGGTATGTGATGTGGTAAGATAATGGATGTGGTATGTGATGTGGTAATGGATGTGGTAATGGATGTGGTAATGGATGTGGTATGTGATGTGGTAATGGATGCGGTAGTGATGTGATGTGGGATGTGATGTGGTATGTGATGTGGTAATGGATGTGGTATGTGATGTGGTATGTGATGTGGTAATGGATGTGGTATGTGATGTGGTAATGGATGTGGTAATGGATGTGGTATGTGATAATGGATGTGGTATATGATGTGGTAATGGATGTGGTAATGGATGTGGTATATGATGTGGTAATGGATGTGGTATATGATGTGGTAATGGATGTGGTATGTGATGTGGTAATGGATGTGGTAATGGATGTGGTAATGGATGTGGTAATGGATGTGGTATATGATGTGGTAATGGATGTGGTATATGATGTGGTAATGGATGTGGTATATGATGTGGTAATGGATGTGGTATGTGATGTGGTAATGGATGTGGTAATGGATGTGGTATATGATGTGGTAATGGATGTGGTATATGATGTGGTATATGATGTGGTATATGATGTGGTATATGATGTGGTAGTGAGGCGCTTGTTTAGAGCAGATGCCAATGTGTGGCTTAGTGTTTGTTTGTGAAGATTTGTGCTAAACCTGCGGTACACGGCTGGCACTTTAAACAGACGCGGACAAACCCGCCCGCCCAGCACCCCCTCCCACTGATCCCCCTCTCCAGAGATCAGCCACATCGCTCTCCTTTCATGCGAGAGCCAAATTAATATTACTCACGGCTAATGAGGTGTTTTGACATTTGTGATTTTAAATAGTGTTACATAAATCCAGTCTCCACCAACTGCTTTCATACTTTTAACAGCAATGGACTTTTTGAACAGGAATTGAAGTCCAGTAAATTTCTCAAATACTAAGAACAAATGAACTAGAACAGCTGACAGACCTAGGCTGTGGGAAGCTGGTATAACTTCGCTTTGTTTCATATTTAACTTTTATGGCCCGCAATTGCCTACCTGCCCCTAAGAAGCACACTGAGTTGTGAGGCCTTCAGGTGAAGCCTGGGACTCAAGTTGGAGTGTTACCTGGTGTTGAGCTTGTCTTGTTGGGCTTTGATCTCCTTCTCACTGGGGTGTCCGCTGTGGATGAGCTGCCTGGCGATCTGGTTGACCACAGCGACGCGTGACGCCTGGTTGTTCATCTCTGGCTCCAGGCTTTCAAACCTGGAGAAGGAAAGGGAAAGTACATGAGTAAGATAATGGTGAATCATTAAAACAACAGATCAAAACAACTGCTTTCACATATATTTCAGTGATTCGTTTGATGATTCATATAAGTTACCCACAGACCTATAAGATAATAGTGTTGATGTGATATAGTGAGTTTATATTAGTGTGCGTTACAAACAGACTTATAACATGATCATATTGATGTGATTACATTCAAGTCATATTTACATGGTGGTAATACATATGATTGGCTTCACATGTGAAATTGTGATACAAGAAAACTGTGAAATGAACTCTTAGAATTAATTTTTATAATTTTGGAACTATTCACTGTAGATGTTTTTTTTACTACCGTGATGTAGCACTAACAGTGCTGATGTATGTGGAAAAACACATACAAATTTAAAATGGCAGCATTTTTTCATCGTGTGGTTTTGTATGCTGTAAACACTGTAGGAAGCAATCAATCGCTTCGGACCAAAAGCGCAAACAAGATTCAAATTCTGATTCAAAAGCATTTCTGTGGGAATATTTAACAACCTGGCAGAACCTAGATTGTCTGGTTTGTAAACATTCTGGCCTTATTTCTCAACAAATAAACTGCCACTACCTCAAAATGCCCACACTCTACATCAAAATGCCCACACTACATCAAAATGCCCACACTCTACATCAAAATGCCCACACTCTACATCAAAATGCCCACACTCTACATCAAAATGCCCACACTCTACATCAAAATGCCCACACTCTACATCAAAATGCCCACACTCTACATCAAAATGCCCACACTCTACATCAAAATGCCCACATCAAAACGGCCACACTGAAATGGCTTCAGCAATTATTTTCTAAGGCACCTCTTTAAATGGGCTTGTTTAGACTACAGTGGCAACCAGAATCTATTAGACACATAAAAATGATAACACAAACCTTTTGTGATTAAACAATACGAGTGGTTTCAAACGGCTGAAATAGAACAATGCGCATTTCGATTTGGAGACTGATGGCAACTATGGAAGAATTTTAATAATGAAGGTGAATTTAGCTTTTGGAGAGTTGATCCTGAATAAGCAGTACGGAAATGTAACATGGTAAATAACGATAAAACGCTTAAAACTATTTAATTCACACTATAGTCCCATTGCAGTTTCTCCCAAAACAGGGTCAACATGTCTGTGCTTTAGCCTATAGTAAGAAAAGCACATCCATTAGAAGGAGCCAATGGGGAGATGAACGAAGAACACACTGAGGAGGACATCGAGTTCTTGGCTTCGGCTGTAATTACGCGCTATAACGAAGGTTCGGCTGTAATTACGCGCTATAACGAAGGGACATCGAGTTCTTGGCTGTAATTACGCGCTATAACAAAGGTTCGGCTGTAATTACGCGCTATAACGAAGGGACATTGAGTTCTTGGCTGTAATTACACGCTATAACAAAGAGACATTGAGTTCTTGGCTGTAATTACGCGCTATAACAAAGGTTCGGCTGTAATTACGCGCTATAACAAAGGGACATTGATTGTAGGATGGCTGAGCCTATTAATCACAGAAAGCGTCTTTTAGGGGAAAGTGGAAACGAAGCGTTGTTTGTCATGTGTGGAGCAGGTCCGTCCGTCCATCCATTTGGGCAGGAAGAGTCCGATAACCCACGCAGGACTCTAATCGGGATGTGTCCTGACTCTCGGGAGAAGAGGATAACCCTCACCAGTTTCTCATTACAGGGAGAGTATGTCATATCCCACGCATAGAAAGAAGAATGTGTTTCCAAAATTTTAATATAATATATAATTATATATATAATATAATCCAACTCCCACCTGTGGTCATTAGGCTCTGAATGAAATTTACAAACCTGTTAGAACCCCACTGGGAGTAGCTTACTGAAACAGTTTGAAAGTGTTTAGTTGGACACACCAATAGCACACTACACCAAGTACAGAGCACAACACATTATGGATTGACACATTATATGGGTCTATGTGCACTCGTGAGCTTGTTGAAGGTGTTTGGGCGCGGCCTCGTGCTCTCACCTGTGCTGGACCACCTCCAGATCCTCCAGTTTCTCAGGAATGTGCAGGTTATTGAGCCACTGCTCCTTCTCATCGATCCACACCTCACAGGCGTCGGCCTCGCTGAACATCTTATATAGCGCCAGGGCGTCCTGCAGGGCCTGCTTCCTGAGGCGCGTCAGCTCTGCCACCTCCGCGTAACGCTCCTCGATCCCCGCCAGGCGGCCCTGCACCTCGGGAGACTGCGCCTGCTCGGCGGGCAGCGTGCGGGACTGCTCCTGCAGCGCCTCGATGGCCGGCCGGTAGCTGGCGATCTCCTCCGCCACGTCCTTGTGCTTCTTGACCAGCGCCTGGGTGGAGAACTCGTCGTGACCCACGTCCGAGCTGGACACGATGCGCAGCACGTCCAGCATCCAGGCGTCCACGTCGTCGGCGTCCGCCTGGAACTGGTGCATGTTGCAGGCGTCCTGCAGACGCGCCTTACGCACGGCCGAGAGCCGCTCCAGCCCCGCCCACTGCTCCTGCAGCTCCGTGATTCGCTGGCTGATCTTGTCGGCGGCGAAGTGGCCGGCGGCCACCATGTCCCGACCCTCGCGCGTGGTGTGCTGCAAGCCTCCGCTGCGGCCGCTCATCTCGTCCTCGAAGGCCTTGTGCTGACTCAGCAGCCGGAGCACGCCCGTCAGGTCCTTCCCACAGTCGTCCGACGACAGGATCTGCTCCTTCTCCCGGATCCAGCCCTCCTCCTCCGCCATCTCCCAGAAGAACTTCCAGAGCCGGCGGGATTCCTCCAGTCGCGCACGGCGCTCTGCCGCCAGCTGACCCAGCTCCAGGTAACAGAACTCCATGTGCGCTACGCGGTCCCGGATCACCTGCGGGTCACAAGGCTTGTACCCTGGAGGGGGGGGGGGGGGGGGGGCAAACAGGGGGTTAATGGGTGGTGTACGGACTGTTACACCTCATGCAGGGGATGGGATAGTATAAGGACACTGCGGCCCTCCAGGACTGGAGTTAAACATGCAGACACTGCGGCCCTCCAGTACTGGAGTTAAACCTGCAGACACTGTGGCCCCCCAGGACTGGAGGTAAACCTGCAGACACTGCGGCCCTCCAGTACTGGAGTTAAACCTGCAGACACTGTGGCCCTCCAGGACTGGAGTTAAACCTGCAGACACTGCGGCCCTCCAGGACTGGAGTTAAACCTGCAGACACTGTGGCCCTCCAGGACTGGAGTTAAACCTGCAGACACTGCGGCCCTCCAGGACTGGAGTTTGAGATCCCTGGTTTAGGGAATTGTGCTTGCAGGTTCGATTCACAGGTGGGGAACAGCCATTTTGCTACAGAACAAGCTATTTAACCTGAGTCACTTCCAATACTGGGACTGAGCTGAAGGGTGTTACCAGAACTGCGCCTCTCTGCTTACCCTCGGTGTCAATGGCAAACTTCTGCGCGTTGGCGTTGACTAACTTGACCCGGTCGGCCTGGATGGCGATGTCGGCCTCCACCAGAGCGTGTTTCTGCAGCAGGTCCTCCACCCCCAACAGGTGCTTCCCATAATCCTGTGAGAGCAGCAGCATCTGTGTGGGAGAGACACCCAGTCACACACCTGTACTACAAACCTGTATTATACACCCGAGCGCACACACCCGAGCACACACACACCTGAAAGACACACACACCCAAGCACACACACACCTGAAAGAGACACACACACCCGAGCACACACACACCTGAGAGACACACACACCCGAGCACACACACACCTGAAAGACACACACACCCAAGCACACACACACCTGAAAGAGACACACACACCCGAGCACACACACACCTGAGAGACACACACACCTGAAAGACACACACACCCGAGCACACACACACCTGAGAGACACACACACCTGAAAGACACACACACCCGAGCACACACACACCCGTGATATTTAATGTGGAGAATGAGTGGTGCCCCCTGGTGGAGACTGCCGGTACTCGCCTTCATCTCATCCATCCAGTCCATGATGTAGAGCATCTCCTGGAAGACCTTCTGCAGGCCCAGGTTCATCTCCAGCCTCTGCCTCCGGGCCTTCAGCAGCTCCAGCAGGTACTCCCACAGCCGGATCACGTTCTCCTTACGCGCCGCCACGCGCTTGATGTCGTGGTAATGCTCCGCCTCCAGCTCGCGCGCCACGGAGAGCACGGCCTGCACACGCTCCTCGTACGCCGTGATGTCCGTCTCGATGGCCTCGTGCTTCTTAGTGGCTGCCTCCACCGCCTGCAGGTCGAAGCCGAAGTTGTCCTGGGGGGGGTCAAGCAAACTAATTTAATATAGTATCTAAAGTCTGTTTGCTAACTTGCAACTTGGGATCATTTTGAGTAGCATCCCTTTTATGAGGAAATATGGACACTACGCTTTATAATATTCATGTACAATAGTACAAAAAAAATAAACAGTTTAATTTGTAAGTTCTAAATACTAAAATGCTATGTCATATACAGTACGTTATATACAATGTTATATTAATCACGGTCATGTATTGGTAATTTGTTAATGAATTGAAAAGTTACACTGTTCTTATGCCATTACTCTATGTGGCCACCAGGGGGTGAAAAGAACCATCTAAGGTTATTTATATTTAGCATTTTATTATGGAATAGCACAATTATAGTGTGGGATTATAACCAGCTCTGACAAATTAATACGATTTAATTACTATGAAAGTATTACTACTGTAAATGAATATTTAATAGGGATCTACTCACTGAGAGGACATTCAGGCACTGGGGTAAATGGCGTGAGTGTGCGGTATTTAAGTGCTACTGTACTGGAGAGTGGTGTGTGTGTGTGTGTGTGTGTGTGTGTGTGTGTGTGTGTGTGTGTGTGTGTGCAGATCAGTGAAGAGGGTGAAGTGTCTGTGCTCAGTGCCGTACTGTCTGTGTGCAGGTGTGTTGGTAGTGTACCTGTGTGCAGGTGTGTTGGTAGTGTATCTGTGTGCAGGTGTGTTGGTAGTGTATCTGTGTGCAGGTGTGTTGGTAGTGTATCTGTGTGCAGGTGTGTTGGTAGTGTACCTGTGTACAGGTGTGTTGGTAGTGTACCTGTGTGCAGGTGTGTCGGTAGTGTACCTGTGTGCAGGTGTGTCGGTAGTGTACCTGTGTGCAGGTGTGTCGGTAGTGTATATGTGTGCAGGTGTGTTGGTAGTGTACCTGTGTACAGGTGTGTCAGTAGTGTACCTGTGTGCAGGTGTGTCAGTAGTGTACCTGTGTGCAGGTGTGTTGGTACCTGAGAGACGAGGCGCTGGTTCTCGCTCAGCCAGGTCTCCCTCATGGCGGCCTTGCGGTCGAAGCGGCGGGCAAGCTGCTCCAGTTTCTCCTGCCGAATCAGCTCTGTCCTCAGAGCCAGCTCCCGCTCATGCTCCGCCTTCTCCAGTCTCTCCCAGGCCTGGCCCGGGACAACACACACTTACTGTCAATAACCCAGTCTGACCCAGGCCTGGTCCAAGACAACAATACTGTCAATAACCCAGTCTCTCCTAGGCCTGGCACAGCCCGGGATAAAACAAACTTACTGTCAATAACCCAGTCTGTCCCAGGTCTGGTCCGGGACAACAATACTGTCAATAATCCTGGTCCGAGACTGTCAATAACCCAGTCTGACCCAGGTCTGGCCCGGGACAATACACACTTATTTTCAATAACCCAGTCTCTCCTAGGCCTGGCACGGGCCAACACAAACTTACTGCCAATAACCCAGTCTCTCCTTGGCCTGGCACGGGCCAACACAAACTTACTGCCAATAACCCAGTCTCTCTCAGGCCTGGCATGGGCCAACACACACCCCTTCTATGCACAAGTAGAGCTACCAAAGCTGATTTGTTGAAACCTGATATAATGCACTTGTTTAGATTCTCATTTAAGTGGATAGCTTAATCACATTGTTGCATTGAACTAGTTTTTTTAGTTAAAAAATAAAAATAATAAAAAAATAAAAAACAATCTTTGTACATATCTTGTAAACGTGATTGCATTTTCCAGGGTAAATATTTAAAATATTTGAATCATATTGACAGTATGATAAGGGGTATTTTACAAAACTTATGTGGGTTTCCATTGACTTAAATGGAGCAAAATTGTACCACTATAATTCCAGTAGGGGGCGACAGCACCTCAGAAAGCCCATTGGCAGAGATGAGGAAAGGCGGCTTATTTCACACTATTTACAGTCTGCAGTCAATACGGCTACAGGGGTCACGGCTGTAGTAAACAGGAAGTGCAGCTATAACAGCAGGGGTCACGGCTGTAGTAAACAGGAAGTGCAGCTATAACAGCAGGGGTCACGGCTGCAGTAAACAGGAAGTGCAGCTATAACAGCAGGGGTCACGCTGTAGTAAACAGGAAGTGCAGCTATAACAGCAGGGGTCATGCTACAGTAAACAGGAAGTGCAGCTATAACAGCAGGGGTCACGGTACAGTAAACAGGAAGTGCAGCTGTAACAGCAGGGGTCACGGCTGTAGTAAACAGAAAGTGCAGCTATAACAGCAGGGGTCACGCTGCAGTAAACAGGAAGTGCAGCTATAACAGCAGGGGTCACGCTGTAGTAAACAGGAAGTGCAGCTATAACAGCAGGGGTCACGCTACAGTAAACAGGAAGTGCAGCTGTAACAGCAGGGGTCACGCTGTAGTAAACAGAAAGTGCAGCTATAACAGCAGGGGTCACGGCTGTAGTAAACAGAAAGTGCAGCTATAACAGCAGGGGTCACGCTGCAGTAAACAGGAAGTGCAGCTATAACAGCAGGGGTCACGCTGTAGTAAACAGAAAGTGCAGCTATAACAGCAGGGGTCACGCTGCAGTAAACAGGAAGTGCAGCTGTAACAGCAGGGGTCACGGCTGCAGTACACAGGAAGTGCAGCTACAGTGTGCAGGGTCATAGAGGAAGCCAACCTTGTTGATGTCAGAGATGAGCTTGCCTTCACGGGGCATGTAGACTTTCTGGTTATTAGCCCTCATTTTGCTCTGGATGGTAAAGAGAAGCACTTCCAGGTTACCCTTCTCCGTAAACCTGAAAAACAGGACGAAAGAGCAGAACTGAGCATAAAGACGTTATTCTACCCCCTGCCTACCTCCTGACACCTGTGTAGCATCCCTTTCCCAAAGAACAGAGGCACATTGTCTTTGCCACCAGTAGCAAAGCTGTAAGGTCATCGCTGTGAAGATTAAGCAGGTTTGTTTGTATCATACGCTGTATCGCTCCATGACTACTACTCTGTGTTTTTCTGCTTTTTGTACGAGGAGTGGGCGTCCTGCGATACTTTGTTAAAAGTTTAGAATCTAAATGTTTAGAATGTAGTATTTGTTTTCTCTCTCCGATACAAATCCCAAGGCCAGGGACAACCTTTTAATGATGTAAGAATTCTCTCATATCCAGCGGATGTTCCAACATGAGATGTGGCAACAATGTAAAAATCATGTGAAATGTTCCAGCACATCACAAGGTTTATGAGCGATTGCGTCTATTGAGATAAACGTCTGAAGAGCATAACGACCACAGAACTGGATAAAAAAAATTTTATGCTTAAACCTGCGGCTCTTTAAACTCTTTTGTTGCTGGTAGAATTTGGAAGCAGATCCCTGACAATATTCATGATAACATTAAACATCACATACAATCACATTGTAGAATAATTTTGTTATATATATTGATGAAAAAAGATTACCGTACTCTTTTAAAACTGTCAGTAGGATGCAGGAATATACCTTGTGGTATAGGTTAAAGTATTGCAAATACCACATTTGGGGGTTCACCACACTTTGGGGGTTTCTCCACGGTGCGATAGGTGTTGAAGGCTCAGGTGTGTGTGTGTGTGTGTGTGTGTGTGTGTGTTAGGGGTACACACTTTGGGGGTTTCTCCACAGTACGGTAGGTGTTGAAGGCCTGTAGCTGCTGCTGAACCCCCACCAGGGAGTTGGCGAACTTGCGGTTGTTGAGGATGATGATGGTCTGCTCGATCCACTCTAGCAGGTCAGAGGCCAACGACTCGTACTTCTCGACCATCTTCTCCGTCTCGATGGCATTGTCCAGCACCTGACCCCCAGTCAAAGACACGAGTCAATTACAGCACCTAGTAAACACTCTGACCAATAATAACACTATGCAAAGCGTGCTCATATACGCCCCCTGCTGCCTGCTCCGGAAAGTGAAGACAACTCGTTCTCCTCTGAAACACACGGTGCCAGTCAGCTGCTTTTTTACACACCGCAGCCACAAGCCGCACACACACGCACACGCGCAGAGCCCCACACACACACACGCGCGCAGAGCCCCCCACACACACACACACACACACACACACACACACGCGCAGAGCCACACACACACACACACACATGCAGAGCCCAACACACACACACACACACACAGAGGATGATCAGATTCTTACAGTGGTATATGTTATTAGGGATATGGGCGCAGTCCCAACAATGTTTTTCTCACAGCTTAAGCCAAACGATTTTTTATTTTAGCCCCGCCCCTTCACCTTGCCAATATGTTTATCATAGCCTCGCCCCTCACCTTGCCAATATGTTTCTAATCATAGCCCTGCCCCTTTCCAATGTTTTTAATCTAGCCCCGCCCCTCACCAATGTTTTTAATCTTAGCCCCGCCCCTCACCAATATGTTTTTAATCTTAGCCCCGCCCCTCACCAATATGTTTTAAATCTAGCCCCGCCCCTCACCAATATGTTTTTAATCTAGCCCCGCCCCTCACCAATGTTTTTTATTTAGCCCCGCCCCTCACCAATATGTTTTTTATTTAGCCCCGCCCCTCACCTTGCCGATGCGCTTGCCCTCGACCTTGAGGGCCTTCATCTTGGAGAAGTAGTGGTAGTACGTCACCACGTACGTGATGATGGACTTCTCATCCGGGTGGTCGACACTGATATCTGCCACACACACCAGGATCAGTTAGAAACTATCAATCAATTAATATATTAATCAGCCTATCAATCAAGTTCATATCTGCCTCATACACAATGGGATAAGTTATCCCTGTGTGACATCAATGTATATAAAGGCACAGCAAAGATTAAAAAATAAGAAAATTAAACAATTCCCCTAAGCATTTTTCTCACTCAACAAAGATATGGGGGAAAGATAGTGCAGGCGTGGTTTCCTGTTCCAATAGAGTAAGTGAATTTATTTTGAGGGAAATTGTTTTGAGAC
The DNA here is from genome assembly GCA_022702515.1 of Ilyophis sp. 1 JC-2022. NCBI lineage: Eukaryota > Metazoa > Chordata > Actinopteri > Anguilliformes > Synaphobranchidae > Ilyophis > Ilyophis sp. 1 JC-2022. The sequence goes on from CM040396.1 coordinate 113,417,590, forward strand.
ACATTTTGGGAGAACTTGTCTGATAGGGCTGCTTTCGTCTGGAAGCTGAACAATGGTTTAGACGTTTTCTCACGCTCCCTTGTGCGTGGAGTCTTGAGGCTGTATTCGCCTCGCGTGCTTCTGAAAAAAAACCATCTGCTGGGGTTTTTACATTTACATTTTGTGGGGAATTAACCTCGCCATTATGGCGGAAGTTTATATAGCTCACTGTCTACCATGTAAAACACCTTTTTGACATTGTTATCAGACTGAAATACGTGACAATGACATTAATGTCCAATATCCGGAGAGGTGCTGTGTTCTACCTGTTTGTTTGTGTGACTACATATCTGTGGAAGATTATAATATGAATTCAAATTTAATTCAGCTCAGGACAGGAGCGTTTTACTCAGGACAGGAGCGTTTTACTCAGGACAGGAGCGTTTTAATCTTATATTTATTTGGCCTCATATTAACCCCGGAAGCTGTCTGTGCCATTCAGAGAGGTTAAGAGGAATGACCCATTTGCAGTAAATAAACCCCCCTGCAGTGACTTAAGTGCGACATGTTTTTGGTTCCTGACAGTGGTTAACATGGTTGACATATAAAAGTCTATTCTCTGGGTCTATTCCTAGATTTGTGCCGCTGGTGTTCAGTCACTGTATTTCAGCTCAGCCGGTGTTCAGTAACTATTTCAGCTCAGCCGGTGTTCAGTAACTGTATTTCAGCTCAGCCGGTGTTCAGTAACTGTATTTCAGCAGTGCAGCCGATGTTCAGTAACTGTATTTCAGCAGTGCAGCCGATGTTCAGTAACTGTATTTCAGCAGTGCAGCCGGTGTTCAGTAACTGTATTTCAGCAGTGCAGCCGGTGTTCAGTAACTGTATTTCAGCAGTGCAGCCGGTGTTCAGTAACTGTATTTCAGCAGTGCAGCTGGTGTTCAGTAACTGTATTTCAGCAGTGCAGCTGGTGTTCAGTAACTGTATTTCAGCAGTGCAGCTGGTGTTCAGTAACTGTATTTCAGCTCAGCCGGTGTTCAGTAACTGTATTTCAGCAGTGCAGCCGGTGTTCAGTAACTGTATTTCAGCTCAGCCGGTGTTCAGTCACTGTATTTCAGCAGTGCAGCCGGTGTTCAGTAACTGTATTTCAGCAGTGCAGCCGGTGTTCAGTAACTGTATTTCAGCAGTGCAGCCGGTGTTCAGTAACTATTTTAGCAGTGCAGTTGAGGACATGATTGAGTTAATAACCCCTTAAATAGTGTTCTGAATGTGTCACAGGTGATCTGTAATAGAAGATTTTAAAAGGTGGGAAGCGTGTGGTTGACGGGGGTGCGGTCAGGCGTACCCTCGGGGTCCAGAAGCTTAGTAAGGCCCAGGTGCTGCTCGGCCAGGTTGAAGGCGTTCTGCAGGTTGTAATGGGCGTTGGACTTCTTCAGCTTCTCAAAGTTGATCAGGTCCGGTCTGCGGAGACACAGTGAGACTGATGAGCTGCTCATCTCAGGCCTACCTCCTGAAGCTACACCTGTGGCTTACATGTTTGGCTTGACATGATTGCTGACACCTGTAATAGCCCATACCTGTGTGTGTGTCAGGTGCAGTGTGTGCGTGTCAGGTTAAACGTGCTATACCTGTGTGTGTGTATGAGGGCATTGAAGGCCATGCCATCCCTCCAGCTGGTGGTGAAGTTGTGAATGTTGACGTTGGGATACCTGCAGAAAGTAAAGAGCACAGAGACATTCTTCATACAATACTTCAGAATAAAACCATTCAAGCTGTTAAAACAGTCCTCAGGTCTAAACTGATACATCATTTACACATTCTGGAACCTTCAGAGCAGCGGTTGTCCCGTATCTGAAGTTATTTCTCAGAAAAGCATCCTTTTATATCAGAAAGCATCCTCTGAACACATGACCACAGCCTTTTCCAGAAACTTCTCAACAACAAGATAAGAAAACAAGAGGGACAGTCAGAAGGTCTCATCGGCTTCAGGCCATTCGTCTCTTCACCCAAAGACACAAGGAAAGCCGTCACAATGCATCTTTCAGAAAGATATTTCCAGTTTAACCCTAACCCTGACCCTGACCTGACTGGGTTTTTAGCAAGAAGAACTTTGAGAGAAAATTCTGACTTTCGAAAGTCGTTTAAATGTAACTGAATTCCACAGGGGTAATCAGTCTGTGCAGGGGTAATCAGCTAAATAAAAAAACAAAATAACAAGGGCTGTGTTCTTTGGCATGACCTTTCACCCATGGCTGATTGGTGTCAGGGCAAGTCCAGGCCTGGCCAATTACTGTGCTTTGTATGAGAGACCTGGAACTTAAATGCCTTTTTATTTACACAACAAAATAAATACTGACCAGAGATGGGAGTTTTCTTTTTGTTACAATCTTTCATCTGATAAACTCTGTGATAAAAAAGTGACACTATACCCATAGCACAGCTCTGCACTGACTGTGGAGTGTACATCTGTACAATTACTGTGGAGGGTACATGTGTACAATTACTGTGGAGGGTACATGTGTACAATTACTGTGGAGGGTACATCTGTACAATTACTGTGGAGGGTACATGTGTACAATTACTGTGGAGGGTACATGTGTACAATTACTGTGGATTGTGTGACAGAGTGCCAGTTATTGAGACCACTGTAATATAGGGGGTCAACACGGCTGTGCTGTGATGTGATGTAATAGAGGATACTGCGCTGCGCCACACTGCTCTGTAACAGAAGACGCAGTACAGGACTGTTCCAGAAAGCTCCGTTGAGCCCCGCCCGGCTGCTTACCCTGCACTCTTCATTTGGCACCAGAGCAGCAGCGCGTCCTTGGCCGACTTCTTCTCCTTATTGTCCTCCGTCTCCACGCTGATGTCCTGGATCTGTGGCACAGAGAAACCAATCAGCACAGCCGACCCTGACCCGAGGCTCACATCGACCAATGAGCACAGCCGACCCTGACCCGAGGCTCACACTGACCAATCAGCACAGCTGGACCTGAACTGTGGCTCACATTGAGCCCCCCACACACGCACGCACACACACAGTAGGCCCAGCTGGGAAAGGTTTCTCACCTGGAACCTGAGGATGATGGTCCAGATCAGCCCCAGAGTGAGGCGGTGGTTGCCGTCGACGATGTCGTGGGATCCCATGTTCTCCAGATGGACCCTCTGCTCCTTGAGGAACTGCAGGGCCTTGTCCACGTTTTCCAGGCAGTGGATCCGCATTCGGCCCTTAGTGGGCTTGGGCTGGGAGAGAGAACAGGGCGCACTCAGTGAGCCTACAGCACAGAGCGCGCTCAGTGAGCCTACAGCACAGAGCGTGCTCAGTGAGCCTACAGCACAGAGCTGAATCTAAACTGAAGCCCTGCATTATCCTCTTGAGTTCAGATGAATGATGACTTCCCCACAATAGTTTAACTGATTGAGCCCCATTACTGAACATAAACACAAATGACCTGACGAGAAGCTGGAATACAAGAGACTGCTTCCAACTGTTTCTAAATGTGATTATACTTTTACAAAACAAATGTTGCTTCAACAAGCCAAAAAAGCCATTGAACTGGATTAATAGCATATAACCCTGCAGCTACATGTTTAATATGCTGGAATATGTACATAAATATTAAAACAGTGAAGTTAGAATGGAACCAGCTGGATGCTATGCAATAGAACAAGGTAAATGTAATACGTAATTTAATGGAGTTGACGGTGCCTATAAAAAAAGATCCTGTTTTGGACATACCGTAGTTACTGTTGACCCACATGGTGGCAGACAGTTACGTTAAAGCATTGCAGTTATTAGCAGTGAGAAGTTATTAGTGCAGTAACTGACAATTCCTCAGCGGTTTCTAATCTGGTGCACGGATGTATGGGTATTATAAAGTGGGACAGGTCAGGGCATTAAGGTCTGGGACACGCGTGTGTAAAGCCGTACACCTGCGGGACACGTGTAAACATCTGGGATGTGTGTGCAAGGTCGTAAGTGTCTGGGACACGCGTGTAAGGCCGTACGTGTCTGGGACACGCGTGTAAGGCCGTATGTGTCTGGGACACGCGTGTAAGGCTGTATGTGTCCGGGATATGTATGTTAGAACGTTATTGAGTGGGCAGGACTGAACTCTGAACGAATGACTAACAGGGTAATAAAGCAATGGATGATTCACTGCAGCGAGAGAGACTTTGGACTGGGGGCGTGGTCTGAGATTGCCACAGGGGAAGTGGGCGTCGCCCTGACTCATCAGCTCTCTCGCCAATTCAGAAACGACCTCGCCATGAGGCCAGACCCAACGAGAGCCGCAGCACGACACAGACCAGCATGCATCAGGACCGTTATTCTTTGGGCGGGGCTTGGGGAGAACCAAAACCCATAAGCCAATCAAACCCATGAGCCAATCAAACCCAGAGACCAATCAAACCCAGAGCTTGTTTGGATGTGTTTGACGGTGCCAAGCCAGGGAATTGACAAAGAAGAGTTGAACTTGTGGTCATGTCTTTCCCACAGTGGCCCAATAAACCAATCAAAAGGGTCGCAGACTTGGCACACTCTCCCCCAGAGGGGCAGGGTGAGGGGCGCTGGTGCAGACAAACCTCCCTTTAATTGTGCTTTCATTCCAAAGCTGTCTACATGTGTCAATCAGAGAGCCGCCCTTCAGACAGTTTCCCGGAGAGGGCGGGGCTAAGGAGATTCATCTAAAAGCCGGTAAAGTTATTTCTGAGAGAGAAGGGGATGACATCATTCTTTTAGAACACAGAGGGAGAAGGGAGTTGGCCAAATTTCATTAAATTTCAAAAGACGTTTTGTATTTAGTAGCCTAACATTAGTATTTGTATCCACACTTATGACAACAACTGTACATTATAGTTTGTTATGATTGCATTTTCTGTGCATCCATATGAAAAAGAAAAAAGCTTAATTTTGATTTTTTCAAAACGTTTATGGTTCCAACTTCCCTTGTTCACATTCCTTGTTTACTTCCCTGGTTCACATCACTTCTAAATGTTTTGGTTAAAGTTATATTTCCTTTTTATTCTCAATGCATCGCTGCATCCCTAATCTCCGTGTATTTAAGTTATTTTATTGTAGTGGACGTGGTTTTGTCTGTACTTGCCCTTTACATCAGCAATTATTCACTAAAACAACACGGCATTTTGCTGCTATGCATAAATAAAATATGCAATAAATAAAAGGTTTTATCCGATTCATCGATTAATCAAAGTAATAATTGCAAGATGAATCCATTATCAAAATAATCGTTCGTGGCAGCCTGTCACACACACACAGGGAGGGCAGTTCACTCTCTCACACGCGCGCCTGAGTTGCAGGTCTGTGTGAATTAGCCAAACTCTATGTACGCACAATAGCAGGTCCTATTTTACGGCGTGTTTTTGTTGTTCTGGCAGCCTTAAGGCACCCTAAGTGACGGACATTCACACGGTTGTCGCGACCCAGAGGCTATTATGTCTCTCTCTCTGTATTGCTGGGAGATTACCTCTCCTCTGGCTGTGATTGACAGCGAGCGCAGTCAGGGCTGACTGGCGGCCGTATGCTACCCCCCCGGCACACTCAGTGGAGATATCCCCTTCTCTTCACCTCCAGTGCTCCTGTTAAATGTTTTATTTGACTTCTGGGTCTTGAAATCGGTGTAGACCGCTGTGCACAAGTACAGTAGGTTTCCTGCTGAAT